>JAJEKB010016452.1:0-22219 GCA_022393335.1 Macrotrachela quadricornifera | reverse complement strand
AAACTGATATTTGTTGCATTTACATCATTTTCTGTAGAAGAAAATTTTAAATGAGAATATATATTTTTAAAAATAAGCTTAACCCTTTCGAGACGATTCAATTTTGCTAGTAAATAGCTCGAATTTATTGATTTTCACGTACATTTATTGTCTATAAATACACCTGTTAGCTTTTTTGAAGGTATATAACCGTTTTTTCATCTGTTTTATTCTTATGAATACATGAAGAATTATCATTGTCCATTTTATTGCGTAGCTGTCAACGTTTGCTATTTTTCGTGTATATTTTATGTCGTAGAAGCGATACAAAGAAATGAAATTTCTTTTTTTCGTTTTATGTTCTTTTCTCTCATGTATATTAGAAGAATTAAATTTTTGAGCTGATTTAGATGTATTTTGGTGAGACGTCTTTCTGCCACAAATTCAGTTTACTTCATGTCACTTGTTTCTCTCTACCTGGACGAATATCTTCATCTCCTGAATGTATCTCTACAGATATCATTTCATATCCTATCCTAGATATCTTAGATACTCTCTGTGTCACCTCGATATATCTCGTCGGATATCACCTCGTATGATATCCTATGCGCATCACTCTCTATGCTTGGATAAATTTTCTATATATATATATAGTTCGTATTTTTCGCTAAGTATACACATCGTTATCTTCCATTTATTTTAATTTTCAAAATCATCAAAAGCATAATACATCGACTTAACAAATGTCATCTGAAGAAATGGACACGAACAATAACGAAAACTCACGCAGTGATGTAAGTTCTTTAGATGCTGATTTTTCAAAAATGTAAGACGAATCCTCATGCTCTGAAGAAGAATTTTCTGATGATGAATTAGATTCATACTCGTGGAATGAAATATAGTCAGAATCGGACGCCGAATTTCACGAAGACTATGGAATCGTCGAAAAGTAACAGCATCTTCGAAAGATAATACAGTCAATCCTATTGATTTCTATCGCCATTTCATCACCGACGAAATCGTTCGTCTGATGGTTCGCAAGACTAGTCAATATGCTGAGTAACACTTGAAAACCCAGGAATTTACTGAACGAGCAAAAACTTATCAATGAAAACCAACTACTCATAAAGAAATGTTGAAATTTTTGGAAATTATCATTCAGATGGGTTTGGTACAAATGCCAAAAGTGGACTACTACTGGAGCAAAAGTAAACTGTACGAATCCGAAGTTATTCAGAAGACAATGCCAAGAGACAAATTTGAGCTACTTTTCAAATTTTATCATTTTTCGAACAATGAAGAGAAGCATGTGGATCGAGGTAGATTAATCAAATTAGATCATTGCTGGTTCTATTAACTGACAGATTTAAGTCAGCTTACATACTTGATTCAACTATTACTATTGACGAAACAATGGTACCATGGAAAGGTAGACTTTTCTTCAAACAATACATTCGTGGCAAGTCACATAAATATGGCATCCAGATAAACAAGGTCGCAACTATGAACGGATATACTTGGAATTTTATAGTTTACAAGAGTAAGCAGGACTTAATAAAAGGCATTGGTGATGCGGAAACTGTCACAATACAGTTGGTAGACGATCTTCTGGGGACTACAGAATCGTGGTCGCCAACAACTTTTTTACAACTATTTTCCTCGCAAAACACTCATTACAAAACAACACTTATCTTATTGGAACACTTCGACGTAATCGTGCTGGATCGAAACATGAAGTTGTTAAGAAAAGGCTCACGCGTGATGAAGTTTATGGGCTGTAGAACAACGACGGTATCAAACTGATCAAGTGGAAATACAAAAGAGATGTTTTCATGATGTCTACAAAACCATCACATACAGCAACTTTGATGAACACAGGGAAAAAAGATAAGCTAAATGAAAGCATTATAAAGTCACAAGTTCTCCTAGATTGCAACGAAGGAAAACAAGATATAGATTTATCTGATCAGCTCTCATCATAATATACATGTTTGCGACGATCTATAAAATAGTACCAAAAGGTGGTATTTGAATTGATATTTAGAACGGCGATAGTTAATGCGTATTTGATTTACAAGGAATATTATGATATAAGCCATATGACAATGCTACAGTTTCGTGAAAGTCTTGTGCGATATTTACTTCTTGATACACCATTCGAAAAGCTGAAGCCTGATCTGAAGCAACAATCAACAAGTAATTTGAAGCGTAAACTCAGTAATCACAAGCTAGAAGAAATGAAAAGATCTACACACAAAGTTCGAAGACGCTGTGCTGGTTTCTATGAAAAAAAGCAAAGAACAACAATCAAGAGAAGCGAGTTTAGCAATAGCAAAGAAAATAAAAACTTTCTGTTCTGATTGCGATAGGTCTTTTTGTATTGATTGTTTCAACGAGAAGCATCATAGTATGCAATAAATGATTCAGAAAATAACAAACTCAGAATAGATAATACATCATCTATAGCCTCCTCTCTAAGAAAAAAAGAAATAGAAATCGGTTTTTTATTATATTTCTTCTTGAAATATAGTGAGACCTACCGATGGATCTCATCGCCTCGAAAGGGATGCAGAAATAATTGGGCGAATTTATTATTATTCCGTTAGCATTCAACACTAGGGATGACATTTTAACTTTACTTTAATACACAGTAAGATAAAATGTGTCACATGTATCGTATTTTGCGATACAATGTACGACACATCAAAGTACGACAAGAGATGGTCATTGGGACATATTTTGTCCAGCAGACCCACCACATATTTTTGAGTGAGACATTCCACACATTTTCCAGCACGTGGATTTTTCTCTTTTCGAAAATCACATAATTATTATTGTTTTTTAGTTTACGTTGAAAAAGTGATGTCTATCTGTGTATCCGAAGACAATCACATAGTCAGATTTGAATGTCCAGAGATCCTCAGATCTCGATAGAATCGCTTTGAGACAGTCCATTGTTGATCAGCTAGCGACTTCTCGAGATATTTTCAAATAAAACTAATCGCGAAGTATCTGAAAAAAAGATATAGGAAAATGTACAAATTAATATGTTGAATCGGCTCGATTATATGTATTTACACGAGCGAAATAGAACGGCAAATGAATTGTTGACATAGAGCGTATAACATATCAAAAGTGCGACACATTCGACGACGATACATTTTATTTTAGTGTGTAGTTAAAGTTAAAGTATTCCACTTTCAAATTTTGACTTTGCAAAACAAAGTTAAAATAGATAATTTATGAAATTTTTCAGAATACGTTATTTTACATTCATAACATCAGCATTATCAAGTTATATGAAAGAAGACCTTGATAAACATCTAGATGAGATCGATAACTACTATGCTTTACAGTTGAAATAATAAAAAAAAAACTCTGGTGAAATCTAATTGGTCGAAAAGATATGAATTCCAACTACTAGGCGTTCCAGTGGAAATGTTTTTCACTATTTCTCGCACAAGACATAATGTTTTTCGGGTCATATGAACGAGCACTCTCCCAAATCCGCGGATCGATCCGAGAAATAAGTAGAGGAAACTCGACTGATTTCTGTTTGGCTGATATCGATCAATCAGATTTTAGCAGGATTTTCTTTACCATTTCTCCAGTAAAATATAGTCGTTATCGGATCGATTCTTACTGGAATCCCATTAGTTGAAGGTCGTATGATATTGACCAACCAGATTTTACGAAGATTTTTTTATTAATTCAGGAGTAGAACATAATGTTTATCGAACCGATTTAGATGTTAATCAAGATCTTCTTTTATATGTCTCGATAATACTCATG
Organism: Macrotrachela quadricornifera; assembly: GCA_022393335.1. Classification (NCBI taxonomy): domain Eukaryota; kingdom Metazoa; phylum Rotifera; class Eurotatoria; order Philodinida; family Philodinidae; genus Macrotrachela; species Macrotrachela quadricornifera. Next base: position 18,448 of record JAJEKB010016452.1, on the reverse strand, counting down.
CTATGCACGTAAGATATCTTACTCTGAAGAACTTCATTAATTATCTACTTTAACTTTGATTTTTCAAAGGTAAAGTGCTACCCCTGGCTAGACTGAAAGACATATAGTAAGGGAATAATGCTTTCACTTTACTTTGGTAAAAAAAAATAAGCGAAAGTACATTCATGACATCATAAAATCTATTGATGTATCATATTGTATGTTTAGAAAAAAGGTACTAAAAATCTTTTTGCTTAATGGTAAAGTATACATGATGTACTATTTGTTTTGTCTGACGATTTCTTTGATTATTTCTTACGGAGCATGGGTTTAAATTTCGATATTAGAAAAGTCTAGATTGACATATCATATTCACACCTACTCTCAAGATGAAAATTTCGCAAAAAATCTAATAAGAGATCGAATTTAAAAAATTTGTTGTTAGACGTTCAATTTAAACTTTACTGATCGAAGATTCTAACCCTCAAATCCTATTGGTCATTTGTGAAAAATCATGTTACTTTTTTTATAAATATACTGCAAATCGTTGAAACATTCAGATTATCGTCCAGATGGATATTATTTGTTGCATTTTCCCTCTGTAACGACTCACTCTCACACTTTGTTACAACGATATGATGAAAGAATCAAAATTCCACGGCATTTCTTACAAAGCTCATAAAGCTGTTTATCTACTTTTTAAGTTAGAATTTCTACTTGAATATCAGAGTTCAAAAACGAAACGAATCGTCCTATTATTGATTGAGTCATTATTTATCTCTCGAAAAAATATGATAACAATGATTGAACGGCCTTTATTCGATTATTTTACATGGTTAATTTAATGTCCATACATTGTTATGTTTCATGCTGCAAAGGAAAACGAATGATCGTTCAATTGACGACAGTGTTTTTTTATCTAAAAAAACTTTACACATCATCATCTTTTCTTGATTGATGTCTTCGAATTATTTTATATTACTGATAGGATAAATTAGTCACTTTAACTTATTTTCAAAATAACGTCAATTAATTCTTTAATTACTCATTTAAGAATCAAAATTTTATTTCTAAAACCTTTCATGATCCTGCTTTCAGACTACACTTCGAAGTTCATTAATTACTATTAAAGAATAATAATACAAATTATAAAGTTATACTAAATCGAAGTAAATATGCCTCGATTGTATGTTCGAAGAGAATGGATATAGATTTTTCGGCTAAAAACTAACATAATCACGACAAATTTACAATAATTTCTTGTTTTGCATTATGTTTTTAGTGTTTCCAAACTTATTGTAATGTCATTTCAAGTACTAATCATATAAATTCTTAGGAATGAATATCATAAAATCAAACATCAGTAGATCAGAATAAACTATTTATATATTGGACAAGATATTTTATGACATAACTGTCACACAGGAATGCAATGAAATTTAGAAGCTTTTCTTATAGACACTAGATAAAATCTGGATTAGATCGAATCTGAACCAAGAAAAGTGAGTTTGGTTCGGATTCTGTTGAATATTTTGTAAAATCTTGAAATTAACAGATAAAATTATCTTACTGTCGAAATATTTCTTAACATCATTGAATGGTATCAAACCATATGAATTTTACTTTTTTTTACAACATTAATGGATGATAAATAAAATACAAATATTGCTATCTTACCATGTTCTATTGTTTGTATTATTTTTCTTTTCATTTTTCTTATTAATTTAACTAATGTTGGTATAATCAGTTTCAAAATTGTTATTAAACCACCCATTAATCCAAGTAATGTAGTGATTATGTAAATTATACCATTTTTTCTTTCATACGTATATGTACATTCTATTGGTTCACATTGATTATAATAGTTTTCGTATGTAGCTAATATATTCCATTGTTCTATCATTAAATTATTGATAAGATCTTCTATTGTTGAATTAATAAAATATTGACTTGGTAATGATGAACTAAGAGGTGTTATATTCATTAATGGAGTATGATCATAATATGAGAGAATTTCATTAATACATGTTTCATTATAAAAACATTCAAGGGTTGATTGAAGAACTCCCTCAATGAGATAGCAGCCAAGTACTAAACCTGGTATATAAAATACTGTTTGCTCATTATCAATTCTATAGATACGTGATTGGTAAAAACATCTTGCTGAATAATCACAGCTACAGTTGCCATACGATCGTGCATAAACATATATCTTGGTCCGGTCAGGTGCTATTTTGAAATCGTAGTTTGTATGCTGTGCAGAGTATAATCCATTGGCTTGAGTAGTATGTCGCATTATATGAAACGTAGGAAGAAGATTTGTTTTTGTTAAGTCTTGGAATTGATTAATTAGTGTTTGAGTTTGTAATCTAAATATATGTGAAGGTGTAATATATGTACTAACATATTGAGTTGAATTAAATTGAATCAAACTGTTTGAAATTGTTTCATTAGATATTTGACAAAACATATTCAATGTTTGAAATTGTATCATACCACTATACATGAAGTTGCCAAATGAAAAATATTCCCAGTTGATATAAAGACCAATAAAATCCAACCAGTTTTGAGATATAAATAAACTATTGCATAGCTGATGAAATGCATAATCAATACGAAAAAGTTTGTTGTAACTAATCGATGTTGTTGTACATGGACATATAAGATTGTCTGAATATGTTAAATATAATTGTGAATATGTTTCTAAATCAGGCTTTTTTATCTCCATCGTAGCTGTGATATTTATTAATGAATTATAAACAAAAAGAATTGTAAATAAGAATATTAATAAGACAAGGAACAATCTGGTTGATATTCGTTGATTCTGAAGATCATTTTCATTAGTTGAAAGTGGCACAGATTGAAAGAGATTTAAATTTCTAATTAACTGTGTTAATTTTGTTAACCATTCTCGAGTATATCGTAGAATAATCGCCACTAAAAAGGATTGAAAAATTGATGATATATATAATAGACCTTGTTCCGTTTCATCTCAGGATGGTAAAGGAAGAGAAAAATGATAAACAGGATGAGGGAGGCGAAATAGATAGTACTCATTCTGCTCTCACTTACTTTTATCAATGAGAACAAATAACAAACATACTCATCACAATAATCGACTATTATTATGTAGAAAGACATTAAATTAGAAAAAAGATCATAGAAATTGATAATTTTAATAGGAAAAAAGTGAAATGATGGTTCACACATACTTTATCTTGATTCGTTGATTTAATTTTTGTCTTTTATCATTTGTAAGATTTGCTAAAATCCGGAAAACTCTGAATGCTATTTGTTGAGTTCTCATTTTTTTTTTATTTTGGTACGAGACCTTTTACTAATTCAGCAGTACCGAGTTTTCTTTTTTTTTGGAATTTTTTTGAGATTTTTTAATAAATTCATACACGTTTTTACATAGATCCTTCATCATCTTACGAATGAGGATGCAAGAAAATCTTTGAACAGTTAATAAATCCTAATGAATTCAGCATAAAAAGAAAAAGAAAAAAAAATATAGATCTCACCATGCTCCCTTATTAGTATCATTCGTTTAAATTCTTTCAAGGAAAATAGATCATTTCCATGCTCTCTTTCTTTCATTTTAAACAGTGCAAATCAAACTAATCGATATGTATATAACCATCTGTTTTCATAATTATCTTGTACAAAATTGTCTTACACACAATATTCATAGACTCTTTTGGATGGTCTATTTCATGACCAAAATACACAATCAATATGATGATGTTACCTTCTATCTTATTGAGTTTAATAGAAATTATTTCGAAGATTATTTAATTTCGCATATATCTCAGCTTAATAAATAGATGAAATTCTGCATTTTTTATTTAAAGATGCAACATAAAAATCTTTGAAATAATTTTTATCAAACTCAGTATAATGAGAAGTAGCGCTATCATATATTTTGTTCATTTTGAGTATGGAATACACTACCAAAACAAGTCAGTAAGTATTTATTCAAACATTTTTGTAGAACTTTTTACAGCAAATCTGTTTAAAGAATCATTCAAGATTTTATTTCTTATCTAAACCAAGATATGTACGAAATGTAGCCGGTATCACGTTGATCGATCTCGAAAAATTCATCATTATATCGTCATGTTTATAGTATCATTATTATAAGGAAAGATATTATTCAATTATATATCATTTAAAAGGCCGTGAAGAGTATTTTAAACTGATACAAAAAATATAACAGTTGGGCATTGTTAAGTATACGACCTGTCCAAACGTGACGGAATCACGTTTTTTAAAATTGTGTCTTTAATATGTTAACTTACATAAGTCAAATAAAGCTGATATTGTTAAAAAGAAACACTAGTAGTTATGCTCTACGTATACCAAAACTTTCATTAAAGTTCATCTATCCTGAATGATTTTATAATTGAAAAATAGCATCGTGACGGAATCACCGAAAATGGACCTTGACTTTGAGTGTCATGTAAAGAGTTATAGTTTTTAGCTCAACTTTAGATGGTATCAAAAACCTTCCTATAGAAAAGTTATAGCTTAAATGATGAGCTAAATATAGAAAAAAAAGTAATCAGAATATATCATAACTAGTTCTCATAAATAGAAAAAAGCGTTGTGACGGAATCACACTTTGAAAATTTTGATGATCTGATTCAAAGTTATGTATTCAGGAGTCAGAGATAATCATCAAAATAAACACATATATATCATCTAAAATACAATAATCAATAAAATCCTTTCAAATAATACTAATAATATAAAAAACAACTATGTTTTTGCTGATAAAGGCGAGGGTGAGGATGTAGCTCGAAGAGAATGAATATGAAGATGATCAGTGAAGGGGATGATGATTTATTGGAAATAAATCAGAACTATATATATCATGATCAATAAAGGCAAAGAGATGATGAAATCCAACAAAAGAAGAAGGACGAACAAAGAAACGAAATAATGAAATGAAAATGAACCAAGAAACGAAGTGATGAAATGTAGATGAATAAGGAGAAAAGATGACGAAATGAGGGTGAACAACGAAAGTATGTCACCATATGTTTACATATGGTAAAAGAACGGTAAACCCTAGTTTGATCGAAAGAAAGAATATCGAATAGCAAAAATACCGAAAAATTTGGCAAAAAAATATCGAAGGGTAAGAACATCGAATGGTAATAATCTCGAAAGATAAAAAATCGAACGGCAAAAATGTAGAACATAAAATCTCGAAATATGTAATGGTGAAATGGAAGAGTGAGGGTGAGGGCGAGACTGGGAATTATGATGAAAGTGAGGGTGAGTGCGAGATTGGGAATGATGATGAGAATAGGAGCGAATGTCGCGGTGGACGCTGCTTTTGGTATGTGTATTTCGATATTTTAAGTTTCGATATATATATTTTCTATATTTTTGATTTCGATATTATTAGCTTTCGGTATTTATATCCTTCGACATTTTAGCGTTCGATATTTTTAGTTTCTACATTTTACTTTCGACATATTTGCTTTCGACATTATGAGGGAGAATCAAAAGAACAGAAAACATGTGACATATACGAAGAACAGAAAAACATAAATAACATATATGAAGAACGCAAAAGAGACATGTATAGGAAAAGCAAGAATATGTCACTACATAGAGGATGATATAAATCATCCTCTAAGAACAAGTTTTAGGAAAAATTTCAGTATTGGATTAGTTCTCAAAAACAAATATTATAAAGAAAATCTGTTGAAAGTATTACAATAGTATTTATCGTGATCGATCTATTTTTAAACACAAAGTAACGAAGTCTCTATTTTATTTTTGAACGATACAACAGCCTAATAGTATATAACTATGAGCAACAGTTATTACGATAGCTAATTAGAAATAGAAAAGAACAAAAAAATGGTATAACATGATGGGTAGATTTATTTAAAATTATGTAAATCTATTAGTATTGTAATGATAATGAAGTTATCATTGCCAGATATTGATATCTTAAATGATATTCCTTCAAAAAACTGCTGTAGATGTATATCAAACAGTATAAAACAACTTCCAAGCTAGCCTTAGATACTTCTAAATTCCAACTGCATACACGAGTGAAGAGCGTGCCCATTGTACGGTTTGTGAAAAAAAATCGAAAAAAATAAATTTAAAGATAAAAAAAAACTAATTGCTGCAATTGATCGAGCGATGTCGATTGTGTATGAAAATGATATTTTCCCTACATTTCCTCATGGTTTGGTGGAGATTGACGGTATAACGTTAAAGCAGCCTCGATAATGGCTTTCTGTATAAAATAATAAGTTTTGAAAGAAATTTAATCTAAAAGAAAGGACTGTTGAAATCAGAGCGATTCCCATATTTGACATATAAACTGAGATACAGCATGCATTTTAGGGAAGTATATAAGATGCTTCGATAATTATAGATAACAGCAACTGTCAAATACATTGTTTTGTTGGAGGTCTTATCATGTTAGCTATAAATATCTGTTTAGAACGTGATGTAGATAGAAACATGATAGCATTATGCAAAAGCTGTCGATATAGAGTCCATTGCTGTATGAAATTTTGAGATGTCGATCAGTCTTAGTGTGCAACTACTTCAAAAAATGTCGCTCTACACTTTTTATCATGAAAATGTCGCTCTACAATTTCTCAGTGAAACTCAATTTTCTTCTGAGCAACGAAAGATTTTTGTTTGATTTTTTGGGATATTACTCTAGTCTCCGAGCTTAAACAATGATAAAATTTTTGTGGCAAAATGTTGAGTTTTCATAGAGTTATAGTAATGACAAAATTTAAAATGTCGCTCTACAATTTGTCTGAATGATAAGTTTCTTTATATTTTGCGTGAAGTTTTCTATTAATGAACTTTATGAGACAAACTTATTTTTCTTGTCAAACGATTTCCCCCTCCTTCCTCTTTTATATCCAATCACATTTGTTCAAATGAAACTTGTTAGAATGAATTAGCCAATGATTAAATGTCGCTCTACACAAAACATGACAAGTGTCTTAATCTTGTTCTTGACTGTTTTTCATTCGTAAAACTTTGCCTAACGTTAAAACCAAATACATATTCTGAAAGCCCTCGATGAGTTCTACAACTTTAGGTGAAAAGATAATTTTACAACACTCGTGGCGTAAGAAAAACATTTCGTTTCTGTCACTAGGTGGCACTAGAAGCTAAGTATTTGACATTGTTGCTCTGATATCTCGGAAACTATAACAGCTGCAAACTTGATTTTTTCAGAAGTGTATGACCATCTATAGACCAATTAAACAAAAAAAAAATTACGAAAATCGATCGAGCCAAACTGAACTTAGGAGCATTTTTCTTTTCAAAACCCAACCGTATAATGGGTACGCTCTTCACTCACACACGTATTCATATAAAATGAAAATTATGAGAAAAAAAAGAATTCTTTTATTTTGGTCAAAAATATATACCAACCGATGGTGATTCCGTCACACTCGTTCTATAACATTCCTACGTTTCTAAGATAATCTTGTTGGTGCATTGGATAGAGCATAAAAAGTTAGCGTTAGAGTACTAGTCCGACAAAGCGGAAATATGATGCTCATAGCTAGAAATGAATTAAAAGTTATTTTCGTGATGGAATCACCTCACCAACGGTACTAATTTGTACATACAGAAAATTTTTCCAAGAAAACCGTCAATCCTAGATCTTTTGATATGGACATGCAGGTCATTGAAAAAAGTTTTTTTGTGCACAGTTGACTTAAGAAAAATCGTATTTCATCATACGAAAAAACAGACTACAAAAATGACAACATATATATGGTCTCCAATGAGTGTGTGGGGTATTTCTTTTGAAACGCTTGTTTCTCGGATATATGCATATCTGGATAGATAAAAAATACAATTTCCTACGCTTTAAGCGATGCTCTACAAGATGGTGATATTCGTTTTGTTTAATTCTGTCATTCAAATTCGTCCAGAAAGGTGGACCGTTACGTGGACAGGTCGTATATTCATATAACTCCTCAAAAGGTTATCTGTTTGTGATGAAATTTTGCACATAGAGTTGTCTCATAAAAATCTTTCAATCAAATTCAAAGATGAAAATGATTCGCAAATGAATTGTTGAATTATAACAATGTCATTATCTTCTATGCTATTCTTTTCACTATCGACTTGGCAGAAGACATGTTTTTCGATGCAAACATTGACCTATCTCGATTATTCGAGAGAGATGGTATCTGGATTCTCAAGTCTTATAATATGGGAACACTCTTAGGTCTTCTAGTGGTATGTTATGAAAATCAATTGAAATGGTATGGCGAAGTATATTCAGACAAACAAAAGCGTAAACTATCTTGACCTACGAGGAAACCATCCAAAGTGTCAAAACGTTTTTCAATTGAAGATATGATGGTTAGATAGAGTAGATCTAGGAGTGAGATGCCCTAAGTTGATTCAGGCGCAAGCTGAGATATCGACTTTTTACTAAAATTTACCTATGGAACCCATGTTTCCTATAAAATTAAAGTTTCGAGTTTTGACGTCAAACTTTGCTCCAACCAAGGACTTAGTCAAAATAGATCATCCACAAAGTTTCATATCAAAACTCAAAATTTCGATTTTATAGGAAACATGGAGTGCCATTGGTCAATTCTAAAGTTTGCTCTACAAAAATGTATAGTCGGTATATCAGATGCACTCCAATACTATAGATACTCCTCAACAGAACATATTATATTTTTTATATGAATACCATAAAGAATGTTCTATCAAGATTTGTTCATAGGATTTAAACATATCTGATAAACCAACTGATGGATTTTGTAGAGTAAACTTTCGCTCACAAAACTTACAAGATCACATTTCTCCATTATACATTCATAATTTTTTCTAGGTACTTATCAGAAAAACCCCGCATTTCAAACTTTCTGAGTATATTGATTATAACATCATCATTTTTCAATGAAGTTCCAAAAAGCTTTTTTAACCAAAATAATCAGTTAATAAGACTACAAAACGTCTTATATAAGAAAAAAACTTTTTTTGAATAATTTTTGTTCTTCTAGTTGACTTTTCATGGCACACTACTCACTAAAAACATGTTGTTAGAAGTTATAGTTTTTAAAACAATATGTTTCATCATCTATAATGATTTAATGAATCTCAATCGAAACATTTGAAATAAGCCAGACTACAGAGAATTGAAAGGAGCATCTTTAAAAAAAGTCTGCCTTATAAACAATGAGAAATTACTGTGAACATCATTAATTCTAGACCATCCGATAATATATTTAAAATAAAGAGATTACTATTTTTTCTTTCTATATTTTAATTTGTCTTAATAGAACAAAAATGATAAATTATATATTTTAAATGAAAAAATGAATATTCAAGTCCCTTTATATTTTTGAGACGTTTATTTTTCCAATAGACAAATGAAGGTAATTCCTTATCAAAACCATGATTATGCGTTATTCAACTAATTTGATATCAACATCAGTAAGCACATTAATATTACTCGTCTTATATCTTTTAATCATAATCAACTATTTTTTGGAAGAGTTGCATCTAGAGAACAAACATGTTTAGTATACTAGTGGTTATATAGATAATCATCAAGTTTCTTTCATCCACTTTAGTTGATATCACAAACAACTCTGTTTCATTCACTTTTTCGTGAATTATCATTTTCATTGTCTTGTTTTAATGAACTCTATGTTCTCTGAAATGATATAGAAAATAAAAGAAAAAGTTTTCAATGTTCCATGAACTGATGAGCAACCAACGAACGTGTTATAGAGAGATTCAACTTAACTTCTAGCTCATAATAATCCGATTTAATGATGCATGGAATCAAAAAATATTTCATATTGTAATACTGTAATGTTTTTTAAATAATAATAATTCAACATTTCAATCATATATTTTAGCTAAATTTTAAAAATTTTACATCTCAAAAATATAGGTAGGAATTGATAAATCTTAGTAAGATTTATCATACTTCATCGGAATCTACATATCAGAAAAAGATGGGATCGAAATTGGATGAACATCTAAATATATTTTCTCGTTAGATAAAATAAATATCTAAAAAACAATAGCTATGAATCCAGTCATGTGCGACGAAGAATCATGATTTTGGTGGAGACTCAAAATAGTTTTGAGATGATAGCAACATGTGAGAAAAGGTAATAGATAACTTTTATTAATCTTAAACTTTTTTCAGATATATTTTCATGTTATCATTAATAATATGTTCTTGATTTCACAATAAACAACCTATTTACAACGAACATATTGAATATAATAATTAGAATAAAAAATGAGTTCTTTGATACTCTTCAATCGCCGTAAGTACTGTGTTTTAACTGTGAGCGTGGCAAATAATTGAGAGAAAATTCATGTTAAATGACTCTAAGTAAATTTCTTATCTTTCTTGACGTTGGTATATTGGAAAACTTTGTAAGATTTTATGTAAAATTTCCAAGTGAAACGTTCAACTAAAACTATATATAAGATACGGAAAGTATTTTTATTTTAAAGAGTGAAACTTTTTTTTTTGTTTAATGCAAAAAAAGAAAGGCATTTTATGAAAAAAATAAAAATAGTTCTTCTAAGTTAACATATGCGTTGCTAGACATCAAATCTTTTGCTTTCCATATGCTTACTTTTCTAAATAGAAAATACATAAAATTCTATTTAGTTACTAATTCTTACTACTATTCTCCAATATAATAATGAATGTAATTTAGTCAAACGTTTTTTCTGCTCAGTACAAAAAAAAGAAAAGTATTTGGTTAAACATATTAAATTATTTTTTCTCTATTAAAATATAGGTTGATAATTGCTAAATCTTTCACTTTCCTGTTTCTTGATCTGTGAATTAGATAAAAGAAAAATAGCAAACGAATACCATCGAAACAATTTACTTATTTATGATACATGCACGTCGTTTTCAAAAGGATGCATTCTGATAGCCGTCTAGCAAGATATCTGTAAAAATTTCACGAAGACATTCTCACAAGGACTCGCCATTACAAAATATTCATTTCAACAAGATGGTATTGATGCTTATCGGCTTGGATACTATGCACATTTTTCAACGAACTATGATTCAATAAAAAGACTTCTGACAATGATAGACCAGAACCATGTAGATACTGTATTTATCAGATGAACATCGCGACGAGAGAAAACCCATCTTATTCCTTTGCCGGCAAAATCAATAAAGGACGGGGGTGTATAAGATCACGAATTGGTCCATTGATATGTTCCTTTCTAAATTCTATTGAATTTTATATCGATAGAAAGAGTTTATTGAGACGAGTATTTTCATGTAAAATTAATTGTGTTTTGGTCGACTTTTGAAAGTTAACAACTATCAACAAAATTTCTCATTTTTGATCATTTCTTCAATAAATGGTGTCTGAACAGTGACTTCAATTTTGTAATAAATACATAAGATAAAATGAAACTTAAATAATGAATTTAATAGATCTTGACTAAGACTTCAATTCTGTATATGAATCTTCGATTGATTATTGAGTTCAGTAGAATTCACTATAAAATTATTAGTAAGGACCCTTGATATAGTATCTGTATTTGTGATCTACAGTGATTTTTTGACAAATAATTTGTCTTCAAGGTTGAAGGTATCAAAATTCTTGTCTAACTCATTGAATGACTCTTTTAAAGAGCTACAAAACTTTATATTTGCGGAAGTTTAAAAAATCTTGCCTCATCAAAATTTTTGAGTGAAAATGTTTTAGAACCAAGATTTTTACATTTTTTTGATTGATTGTAAGAGTATTTTATGAGAAAAAAATAATTCTTGTATTCAAACAAATATCAGATTTGATATCAGTGTCAAAAACTGAATCGAACTATATATTACTGAAACTTTTTAAACACTTTTTCGAAAAATTCTCTCTACCCTTCCTCAGGGGTACTATCGTAGCATCGCGAATATAATAAATCTCATTAATGACAATTTGACTAGTGAAACTATGTATTTCAGCATTAATGATATTAATAAAAGAAAAATACTTGCAAAAATATTGTGTATATGTTGCAGTTGATTTTAGAATATAGTTGAGTTTGGAATGGTGCATTTAAAACTAATAATATACAAATATCTTATAAGTAGAATTATTGATATATGAAATAATTCTTATATTTTTATGAGTTTGTTAAGAATTAGAATATGAAGAAATGGAGTTGAAGTTAGAAAACATAGTATTGATAATATTTCGCATATGTGAATGGTTAGAAATATATGTTAAACCTATTTTTTGAAATGGGGACATTGAACTATTGGTTAGAAATAGTTTTTTATTTTTTTCTATTATTTATTTTATTTATATTTTTTTTTGAAATGAGAATATGGGGACATTGAATTATTGATTAGAGAGAATTTTAATTTTTCTATTATTTATTTTATTTAAATTTTTTTTTGAAATGGGGACATGGGGACATTGAATTATTGGTTAGAAAATTAGTTATCGCTGGTGTGTATTTTATTGATTTTTTTCTAATTATGAGGGATGAAGAATAAATCATAAATTAGAAATAAAATACAAATCTTTTTATTTCTCATAATTAATAATTATCCTTGTTTACTAGTAATTATGAGAAAAGAACAGGTTGATTTTTGAATGTAAAAATGTATTATGAATTAGAGATAGTTGTTTTGTCTATACTTTGTATTTAATTGTACGTAGGAGCGACGTATACAGCGTTTATATGAATGCAGTATTAGGTGAAAAATAAATTTTATTGTAGAATATACTTCTTATAATTGTTAATGAGTGAAAAAGAACATTGAGATTAGAATGGTAACAGCAAAAAATATAATAGTAATATTTGTTATTATTTTTTCTTGATATTTTTTCTTTTTGGTTTGTTACTTTGAATTGATGTTTTATTTCGCTTTTTTATTAGAGTTTGTGGTGGATCAATTTCTATAATAGATTAAAAAGTTGATGATGTTGGTTCGGAATTGATAGTATCTAAATAGTACAAAATATCAGTAGTTTTTTTTTGGGTTGATATAGAGTATTTGAATATAAATATAATTAAAATATAATTTAATTAAAAAAAAGATAATTCATAGAGGTTTTGTAAGATATAAAGAAGGATGCAAGATATTTTGTAATATGAAAAAAAATATCATAGTCGAAATAATTTAAAATAGTTGATCATTTAAATTTTTTGAATATTGCTGTATTTTAGAAAAATTTTGAATTTGACAGGTATTTTGGGAGATAAGCGAAGCCATTATTTGATTATAATCGTTTTGTTGTGATGTTATATTATAGTATATGTTTTGGTTATTAAATGATGAATTCTAAAAAGTTTAAGATTTTCGAAAAATAGGAAAAACAAGTTTAAATGTATTTTTGAGTAACATCATATATGAAAAGAATATGAAAAGTATTTTTAAAATTTTATCAATTAGGTTATTTTTTCTAAAATTAGGAGATTAAGGTTTTCAAAAATTTAAAAGATGGTTGACAGTTTATAAATATAGAAGAGTGTTATTAAATATTAAAATATGAAATATTTTGAGATTTATAAGATGTTTTTAAAATGTAAAACAATATTTAATAAGGTTTTGAAGTTTCTTTAAAAAATATTTGGAATAAAATGGAAAATATGTTTTATACCAACAGAATGTTTCATAATCATACTTAACCTGATGAACAGGAATAATTGGTAAAGAATGGGAGGACATAGTGTTTGATACTGATGATATAGAATTATTTTGTTAAAATTGCGATGTAGTTATACGCGTTCCGTGTGAATTAATTGCATTACTATTCAATGGACTTATATCTTTAGAGAAATGTTATGAAAACAAATTGTCCTGAATAATTAACATAATGTTATATTTTGAAGTCAAATAATTCAGATGTGAATCATTACTATTTTCTTTTAATAAAAGGCATTGAATATACTTAAGTATTTCTTTATAAACTAAAATATCTGGTTGTTGTTAATTTACATCAGTTTGAGTAAAAATCGATGATTTTTCATTGATATTCAATGATAAGTTAATATTCAACTGTTTTGATTGAAGTTCAGAAATAGATAAGTTTTGCTGATCATTGATTATATTTGAAAAAGCTGGTATTATAGTAGATTGATTAGTTATGAAACTATCTACAAATATATAATAATATAGTATATATGATATAATACAAACAGTGCATAAGGTACTTGAAGAGAGAATATATGTTGATAATAAGGGTATTATATTGTTAGAACATGTTATATTTTGACATTGGTCAGTCGAAGAACTTGTGTGTGAGAGTGAAGAGAATTGGTTCAACGTAGATGAAACAGTTACTATAAATAAAAAAAATGGGATGAAAAACAAGTAATAATTATTGATTTTTAACTAAATATTGTTAATACTTTGATTATTATTTGTATTATTTAAATCAATATTCGAATTTGGAACAATAATATCTGTGATAAAATAGAACAAAAAAAGAAAAATATTATACATTGGAACTAAAGTTTATATTAGTTTTAAATTGAAAGTTTTAGTAAAAAATTTACCATCTAAATTGCGTTCAGAATATTTTATTATTATATTTCGGTGTAGAAGATTATGTTCTGGTAGTAATAATATTTGTTTACCATTAGTGGTTATTGTTTGTTTTTCTTTAATAACAGATTCGCATAAAATTGTCATGTAAGTTGTTAAGTTCAATTTGACAGCATTAAGTATTTGATTAATTATATTTTCTTTTATTGGATCATTTAAAATATTATTTGATGGAAAAGATTTCATATGAACTATTCCACGTGATGTTGTTAAAATATATGCTTTGGAATTTATAAAAAAAAAAATTATAAATTTATTTGATTATATATTATGAGAAAATAACATGAATAAAAGTTATAAAGCATTAGAAAAATAATCAATTAGTTATTACTTACGCCCTTGTCGAATTAATTCATAAGCTATAAGTTCATCTAAAACAGTATTAACCATATCAGAAGGAAAATGACGGAGAAGTCCCATTGTTTCTGTTAAATCACGTTTGAGAAAAAATAGTTGTGGAATTCGAAATATTCGTTCACGAATCGTATCTAAATTTGTATGTACTAAATAATAAGTATTTACATTTTTACAAATTTAATTGAAAATACTTTTACTAGAAATTAATTCAATTTTAATTTTTTTATTACTTGGAAGTACTGGTTCAACATTATACAATTTCAATAACATTTTAAGTAAATGAGTAGCGGCGTAACCAGGATTTTGGTCTAGGGGGAGCGGAGCTCCATATACGGTTCTTTGTGTTCTTTTATTTGATTCAATCACTTATTATTTAAGTATTCTTTATATATAAATCAGTAAATATACAGTTCATGGTTCTATATTTATTACAGAATAACTTAATTATATCAACATAATTCTACTATTTATGTGTTTTGCAGCGAACACATCAACAACTTTATCGAAATCTATGTCGAATTCTCTTTCAATAGCTAACACACTAAGATCGCTAAGTCTTTCATCACCCATTGAATTTCTTGCATAAGTTTTTATCAACTTCATTTTCGAAAAGGTTCTCTCACATGAGACAGATGACACAGGAAATGTTAAACCACCTTTAATCAAAGCAACAGCTGTAGGAAAGGCTTGTTTCATAGGTTTTAATTCATGAAGTACATCGAGCACAGTTGATAATTTAGAATTTTTAATCATAGGGTTTATCACAGAAATTTCGTTATGTATCATATTTTTTTCTAATGATAAATGATCAATTGATGGTTGTAACATTTCCACATCTAAAAATTTTCCATTTGTTGGAGATAATGATGCAATACTATTTGCTAATAGAAGATTATGACTAGAGAAGCGTTCATTTAATTCAATTAAAATAGAATCAATTGTTGGAAAATACATTGTTCTTCGAAAATATGCTTCACTTATGTCATAATCTCGATGTCCAAGTGTTGTTGTAACAATACAATCTTTAAAACGTTCTGGAATTGTTTTTGGACGTCTTATTTTAACAGATGTATTCATATCGATTCCATTTTCATTACAAAATGTAACTGCTTGATGATATAATTCTGTAAATAACTGTTCGTCTCTCATGAGGTTTAGTTGTTCACAAATAGTTGTAATAAGATTCTGTGCACTACCAAGATCAACATATACTCCTTTGGAATAAAAAAATCAAAAAGGAAATTCTGCTGTCTTATTCTCAAGAAAAAATGAATGTACCCTTTAACTGATCTGAAAGAATTTTAATTGGTCCAAGTAAACGATGTAAAATAAACATAGCAATTATAAACATTGAATCTTTCACAACCAGGAGCAAACCTTGTGCATCAACAGTACGACTACCACCATCATGTATCAAATCTGTCAATGCTGCAATAAGTGCTGAATAATTGCATTTAATTGAATCAATTGATTTAAATCTCGAATCCCAACGAGTGTTTCCCCATTTTTTTAATGTTAAAGTTGTATCTAATTAAAAAATACAAGTAAAGCTATATGAAAAATGTGATCAATTTAAATCTCTTTACCTAATTCTAACAATTTCTGTGCTTCAGAAAAATAACGATTCGTAACACCTGATGCTGTAAAATAAGTATGAATTTTAGAAATGATAGAAAAGAATTCATCAATATACGGTACAACCGAGCAAACATCACAAACGACTAGATTTATACGATGAGCCATACAATGAATATATATGGCTTTTGGCATAAACTGCCGTTGCAAAATTATATGCACTCCATTATCATCTCCTGACATCACCGATGCTCTAAAGAAGGAAATATGAAAGATCACGGAACCTAAACACCCAGTTTATCTTTAATATACCCATCGTAGCACTGAGCTATATATATTGAGAGAGGAATGTTATGTTTGTTCAAAAAATCACTAATCTCTTTTGCTAAAGTAACAACATCAAATCGATGAAGACGAATAAATCCCATAAACAATTCTTTTATCTGCCATTGTTCATCAACCACACGAAGACAAATAGATAATTGTTTATTATGACTAACATCTGTTGCTTCATCAGCTAATAACACATATACATTTCCATTCACCTAAAACAACAAAATGCATGACACAGTGATGAAGCGAAGGTAAAACTGATAATTTAACTAATTCAAATCGATTACAACATATACATCAATTTTATAGGTTTTTAACCAAACTACAATTAGAAACATTTTTGTCTTACCTTTTCAGCAATATTATTACGTATTTGAGTAGCCATTATATGCAATAATTCATTTTGAATTTGAGGCGACAGATATGTAGCATTACCTGCACTCTCCTCTAACACAGCTCTAGCTAATGGATCAGTTTTAGCCGACCATTTTAATACTTCAATCAGATTACCACGATTAAGTGAACTAATAAAAAAGAATACATTTGTTTAATTTATATATTGAAAATGAATATTATAATACTCTAATTACTTACTCAATACTTTCGTCATGTCCTCGAAGACCTATTAATTGTTTAGCACATAGTAAAATTGCCGAACTGATTTTTATTGATTTCTGACGATTATAACGTATTTGTTCAACTCTTGATTTTTCAAGAACATTAAGTACACTTGCATTTGTCTTTTGACGTAATTGATATTCAGAAAAATTTGTTGATGATGTTATATGTGCTTGGCTTTTAACATGTTTATCAAAACCTCGATCACTTGCTAAAGCCCGTTTCCAATTATTAAAACCACATGTTGTAAAGGCATCTCGTTGATTTCGTGTTGGCGTGCTGGATTGAGAAAAATGACGGCAATAGTAACAAAAAGCACAATCCAATTCTATTGAATATTCTAGCCATGGACGGATGACATACCATTTAACTTGAAATGATCGATTCTCTTTATCAACAGGATAAACAGCTAAATGTGGTTGTGATGGTGAATCTCGACTCGACTGGCTAATATCAGTAGGAAAAACTTTTGATAAAGTTTTTGATGACGGATCATCAGCAGTTGAAGATGAATTCGTAGAAGTCGTACATATATCAATAAAAATATGATCAGTTGGAGTTGAGATGGTTAAATCATTGGTTTTGTTCGAAATAGAAGATGATGTTGATGATGAACATGAGTCATTCGAAGTACAGTTTAAACTATTATTACTATCTCGAGATTTTTTACTTGATATAACGAAACTATCAAGAGTAGCATTTCGTTTACAACAGTTTCTATTTTCCATATGAATCTTTACTGTTTAGATATTTTTTTTAGAATTAATATTTTATTTTATAAGAGAAACACTTTTGTTCGCTCGTTCTTTCGTGATTATCGAAATATTTCTATTAGTCTATCATTTAAGACCAGTAGCATCGAGAAAAATACCTTTATCGGCTTTGTATACAGTCTACTCAAATAAAATTTATCATGTTTGTCTATAGTTGAACAAAAGATTTCTCGAATACAACAAAATCGAATTATTTCATTCAGAAAACTTTTATAAGTCTTCCTGTAATTTCTAT
>JAJEKB010016451.1:0-18139 GCA_022393335.1 Macrotrachela quadricornifera | reverse complement strand
TATCCAAGAATTTGAGGACGAAAATCTATACATATAAAGACGAATTTTTTTTCTGTTTGCTATGCTTTGAGTCTCTGTGATAGCTAGCGTCACAAAACTTTCCACACTACTTCCTTAGGTCTCAAGGAAGGTCGACGTGGGATTAGAACCACCCGACGGAGTGGGCGGAGGAGGGCAAGGTGAAATTTCATTTTGGCCAATAAGAATCGAGATTCTGATGAGTCTGTTCGCTATGTAATTAGTCATCGTGACAGACAGCGTCACGAAACTATCCGCGTCAGTTTCTTTAGTGCTAAGGAAAGTCGGCTGGATCATCGGAGGTGAGAGAGATGGGTGTGCGTGAAACGATATGCAAGTCGTAAAGGACCGCGATTTTACTCACTTCCTAATCAAATGACGCAGTTCAGTGAAAATTCTAGAGTAAGCGTGTCCAGGAAGGATATGAGTAAGGATATCAGCTTGAGCCTGATGAGAAGAGTCCTGTTGAAGGTGTTTAATGCACGGCGAGAAAGGCTCTGTGAAAGATACCTCATGCATAGTGGTGAAAGCTCTGTAGCCGAAATTCCAGGTACGGTAAGAAAAGTCCTGTTGAAGACGTGTCATGCACGATGAGAAGAGTCCTGTAGAGAACGCATAAATCACAGCGGGAATAATTCTGTTGAAGATGCCTGACGCGTGCCGGTAAAAGTCCCGTTTAAGAGATTTCAGGCGTGACGGGAAAAGTTCTGTTGTAGATAGCTCACCTACAGCAGGAAGAGCCCCCATAATTAGAAGACATGCGATGCACGACGGGAAGAGTCGAGTGGAAGATGCAAAACTTTGGTCATATTCTCTTTTCAGCGGGGACCTCCGCTAGTTCATATTATAATCATATTTATACCAGCAGTGCAACTAGAATTTTAACGGTGAAGGCGAATGCAAGTGATCAGATTATATGTCAATGATGCAGCTATTATCGCACATTTGCTATCACGACCTTACTTGGTGGTGAGACGCCGGCTTCTGAGGCATCTCTCAGATTATACCATTAACCTCTATTCCCGTTAACACTTGAGTTGCAAAACAAACTTTCCTCACTCTATCATGATTTCAGTATGTAGTCACAGGATACAATTATCAAAATCGACTATATACTATACAATCTTTTTCTGTTTAACACATTCACTACGATTCAGTTTTCTTAGAAAACTTCTTCGAGATATTTATTTCTGTGAAGAATGAACTTCTGATAAATGCACTTAGTAACTTTTTCATTATCTTCCACCGATTATTCATTGCTCTGTTCTTTGTATCATCACATAATGCGTCATTTTTTGCGATACTATGGAAAATTCTTCAAGTTATTTTTCCGTTCTTTTACATCTTATAAGTGGTACATATAAGATAAGAGAATGAAATTTTCCGATTTTTCTTCTTTGTTCTTGTTCCCATTCTTTTATGTATAAAAGCGACCGAAATTTCGAAATAGTTAACATGTCATTCAAAGAAATGGATACAGAAGAAAGCGCTAGCTCATCAAGAGTAGTGAACTCTTTGGATGATAATTTGGGTAGAATGCATCTTGAATCTAAAAGTTCCGACGAATAAATGACTGATGACGAAATGAAGATGAGGAGCTCATTCCACCATCGTCCTCACTAGGTCGTCACATTCAGCAAGTGTAATGTATACTGGAAATACTAACAGCAAAAATGAACACATTATGAAGCCACAAGTTATACTAGATTACAATCAAAATAGACAAGGTACTGATTTATTTGATCAATTATCAGCATATTATATCTGCCTCAGGTGGTCAGTAAAGTGGTATCGAAAGATGGTATTTGAATTGATTTTTGGTACAGCACTAGTAAATAGTTATTTGGTATATAAGGAAAACTACGCTGTAAGCAAAGTAACTATTCTACAGCTTCGCGAAAGTCTTGTTCGATCTCTATTGCTTGGTGTGCTATTCGAGAAACTGAAATCGGTCCGAGACAAAAGTCGACAGAACAAACGAAATGGAAACTTGCTGATCAAAAGTTAGAAGAAATAGAAGAATCTGCACGCAATGTCCGCAGACGCTATAGTGGTTGCTACGAACAAGGCAGGAAGCAACAATCCAGCAAAGCGAGCTATGCAGCAGCAAAGAAAGTAAAAACTTTATGTTCTGGCTGTGATCACTTTTTTTATCTTGAATGTTTTAACAAGAAGCATCATGCTACGGAATAAAAAACTCAAAAAATATTGAAGGTAGTGCGGATGCCATATTTCGTTTAACCTTCTGCCTAAAAAAAAGCAAAAGAAAGTGTTTTTCTATACAGTTCATTCTTAAAATATATCGTGGCCCACCGGTGGGCCACATCGTGATGAATGTGTTAAATATTTGTAGAAATACTGATTTTAATTCGTGTGAATAAGGAATATGATGCGTTTTTTTATTCTGTATGTGCTAGTTATGAACGTTTTTTTTGTTCTTCTATGTTACCGATTCGATTATACTGTTCTCAACGGTTATTGATTTAGTTATAAAAACTATATCCAAACGAAAGAACTTTTCTAATCTCTTGTACTCTCACTGGTAAACATGAATCATGATAGATCTCTGATTTCTGACTGATTATAAGTTACGAAGGTAAATTTCTGATTTCTGTTCTATTAATTGGTTTCTAGGAATGGTGGCAGATCCATGATTGTGTAATTCATTTTGAATGGAAGTAAATTTCTGATTTCTGCTCTGCCAGTTGGTTTCTAGTAATGGTGGTAGATCTATGACTTTGTAATTAGTTTTCAATGGAAGTAAATTTCTGATTTCTGATTTCCTGAATTGTTTCGAATGGTAGGATGCTGTATGATACTTAGTCACGATTATATTAATGAGGTCCTGTATGAATTCATCCAATTTGTAAAAATTCTAGGAATTGGAATCTTCGATAATTTCGACACTACGAATTGAAAATTCGTACCAATTTACAATTTGCCACTCCATGAGATTTCTCTGTGGACTCTCAGTATATATATATATATATTTTTGTTTGAAAGAGCGTGAAAAACTGCAGCGGCTAGCGGAGCCCTTTTTTTAAAATTCTTATCTTTCAAGCGGAGAAAAGGGCTGACAAGTTCAATCCCTCGAAAAATTGTCAAAAAATGGCAGTCTAAATATAAAACTGCCTTTTAATTTAACAATAACAAAGCCTTATTCAAAAAAAAGGGCTCCGCTAGCCGCTGCAGTTTTTCACGCTCTTTCAAACAAAATAAAAATATTTGACTTTATATCGAGCTTTGGTCGAATGCCGCTGGAGATGCGTCGTCGAACCTATCATTCTGAGAAAAATGAAAAAGATTTTTCGTTTTTTAAAAAACAAGCCTGTTTTACGAGTAGTACATCGCGAAAATCATCAAAAATCTGACTAGAAACGAGGCGTCGAAATAAAACTCATACTGTTCCTGAAAGATCTGATGACGGCCTATCTTCCCATGCATTTATCTCAATTTCGATTTTTTTTGCGAAAATTGACTTTTTTGAAGGGGGGGGGGGGGCTTAACGAATTGATATAAACATATCTTGGTCTTCTAACTATAGAAACATGTATTATCAATATATCAACTGTCCTACACGGTACTTTTTTTTCATTTATGTTTCGACTCTTATTTTTCATGAATATAACTTCTTTCTTATTTTCTCATTTAGTCAGACAACAATCATTATTTTCGAGAATATTTTTTTTAACTCATCAATTTATTCCCTTGACTGAAGGAAGGGTGATATGGAAAAAACTAAAATGCGTTTGTCTGTGTGTGTGTATGTCGCAGGTCAAAGGAACATCCATTAGTGGTGGGTCAAAAGAACATTATTGAGTCATACGCGAAAGTTCAAAGGTACATCAGTGAGTCATACGCGAAAGGTCAAAGGTTAAAAGAACACAAGTTTTTTGGCCCAAAAAATTTTTTTTTTACGAAAAATGTTTTTTTCACCCAAAAAATTATTCGCTCGACTGTAGGAAGGGTCATATGGAAAGAACTAAAATGACTTTGTGTATCTGTGTGTTTGTGGCAGGTCAAAGGTCAAAAAAACACATGTTTTTTTAGATACAGGTCAAACTTTCAGCAAAGGTTTTCGGGGTCGAGAAATCGATTGGTATCATTAGTTTTTTAGTTTTCTGACCCAAAAGATTATTTTTTTACCAAAAAAATTTTTTTGACCCAAAACATTATCTTTTTACCAAAAATGTTTTTTTGACCTTAGGTTTTAGTCCCTCCTCTACAGGGGACTATGGGAAGAGTTTACGAAAATATGGGGACTAAGGGTTTTAAATGAGACTAAGTAGTTCTAAGCGAGAAACATCGGATTCAGAAGACGTTGCTGAGGTTTCTTTGATTTTAGAATTCAGTTTGAAATAAAAAAAACCATAGACTCGGAATTAGTGAAGTTTATTATATTTCATCAAAAACAGCTGCTTTTTTCGTGAGTTGTTGATTTTACCATGGGGTGTGATGAACACAATCGCCTATAGTGCTGGTATCGGAATTGATCAGTTGATGTTAGGAATGGATAAGGTTTGGTATTTTCCGTCAAAAACAGATGTTTTGATGCAAGCTGAGGATTTCCTCATGGTGGGTGATGAACAGCATTGTGTGTTCTTTTTTTTCTCTTATTCCCTCGACTGAAGGGAGGATGATATGAAAAAAACTAAAATGCGTTTGTGTGTGTGTGTGTGTGTGTGTGTCGCAGGTCAAAAGAACACAAAGGCTTCAAACTACTATTATAAAGTTTGACAAAAAGTTCTCGGTGTAGGAAAATTCGAATCTGACATTAGTTTTTTGAAATATTTTTGAGATTAATTTTTTCACACAAAGGATGTGTTTTTTACGAAAAAAAATTTTTGTTTTGTAAAGCTTGAGCAAAGATTTTCGGGGTCGGGGAATTGAATGGCACTATCAGTTTTCGAATTTTTGCAAATAATTTTTTTTGCTAAAAAAAGGTTTTTTCCTCGACTGTATGGAGGGTCATATGAAAAAAAATAGTTTGTGGGTGAGTGTGTGGCAGGGTCAAAAAAACAGTCATATAAAAAAAACTAAAACATTCAAAATTAACCTTTCGCAAAAGGTTTGTCACACCGAGGTATGACAGTTGATCAATATCATTGTTTATTTTTGTGGTATCTGAATTGATGAATGGAGGTATATGGTAGTATTAACTTCGTTAGAAGGGTTTTTTCCGTTGATTGAGTGGAGGATCATATAAAAAAAGACTAAAATGAGTTTGTATGTGTATCGTCGGTCGCACGTCAAAGGTCCCATTTGAAACATATTGATTGGATCCAAAGATTTTCGAGATTGAGGAATCCGAATCTAGCATTAGTTTTTAAATTCTTTTCAAGAGTATTTTTTTCACAAAGGATATGTTTTTTACGAAAACAAATATATTTTATAAAGTTTGAGCGAAGGTAATTAGAGTCGAAGAATGGATTGATGATGTCAGTTTTGTAAAATTTTTTTGAGATTATTTTTTCACACAAAGGACAGGTTATTTTACAAAAAAACATTTTCTTTGTAAAATTGAATCAAAGGTAAGCGATGCCCGACTTACATCAAGTTTACTTTCTGTTACATTGTTTTCCTACAAAACTAGAAAACTAACTCGTAGAAAAATAATCGTCACCTGAGAAAAAAGTTTGATGCATAGAATAGCTAAGCGTGAGTGGCGCGCCGGAGAGGCGCTGACGAATGACTAGCCGTTCTCTCTAATAGGTACACAAGGCGTGTTTCAAAGAAGACTTAAAGAATTATGAGTTTTTATGGAACGCATTATCTCGGAGTTGCAGTCTTAATCGGAGTTCAGCGGAATACTGGTGTACCAAAGAATAGGTAAATTGTTTCGGCGCCTGAAGTTTGGGCAGAATACTGTATTTTGTTTACCTATTCTAAGAAAAATTAGTGAGCCTTTTGAGAGAAGCGAAAAATCGCCGAAATAAGTAGTTAGAAGGCAAAGCTTCAGTACCCTATAAAGTTTGATGCATGGAACAGCTAGCCGTGAGTGGGCCGCGGAGGGGCGCCGACGAACGACTCGCTGTTCCTCTGTAGTTAGACGTAGGTGCTGTCTTCCAATAGAGATATAGAAAAATATCTCAAAGGACGATTTGTCGCAAACTACGTGACGTTCGTAGTGACAGCATGCGAAAAATAGGAGCATAGTGGAAACGTGTAACTTTGTTTCAGATGCGAAATGCGGCAGGAGTCATTGTGTGATACTGGAAGTGAACTGATGGGTGGATTCTATGGTGATTTGACTTGTTTGTTGAAATAATTAAAACGTGCAAAAGGCGGATGAGAACTATGAATTATCAGCTGCTTAACGAAGCCTGACAGATGGAACGGCTAGCCGTTCTCGTAATTGATCGCAAAAATTGTGCTTTAGTATAGACTCAAATGAATCATTTGTAACTTGATTCTTAGCAGATTAAACTAATGTCGTTACAATTAAATCTTCGGGATCATAATAAGGAGTTAAGCCCATAAAATTATGCGTTCTTTAAGCAAAATTTCTGTTTTATAAAATGAGAACTAATTGAAAGAGTTTTATATTTTTATGATTCTATATGGAATCAAGGGTTAGAATATCTAACATGATTGGACAAAGTTTACTTAAATGCAGTGGTGTAACATTTCTCTGAGAAAAGGGTCAACGAATTCATAGGCTGAGCGCTACCTTGGTGAATTTTATTCTATAATGATAGTTTTAGGATAGTATAAAAATCTTAAATGATACACGTGTTTCTACTTCGTGTTATGTGAAGAATGTAAATGAAAAATAGAGTAGGGAGAGATATTACAGCTTCTCTTGATTCAGTCGAGGATCAAGTGAGTCGAAACGACGAACGTTACTTGTAATTTAGCATTAATAAAATATTGTGAAACTAAATCGAGAAAGAGAAATAAAGAATAGATGTCCATACAATAATGATAAGAATTGATTGACGACTAGAAAAATTAAGATTAATTAATATAGATCTGTCTAAGATTAATAATTATAGGACTCACTAGGAACACTATTTTTCTGAAAATCGCATAATACTATCTTTGTTTGGATCAATTGACAATTGATAATAGCGAATATTAATCGACTTTCAAGCTATTGATATCCCAAATGGAACCGAAAACTAAGACAGTAATGTAAAGAATTTAAGGGTATATCCCTCTTTTTTTTTTGTCGAACTTTTTGAAAAAATTTTTGTATTTCTATGCGCTGTAGATAGATCATCTGTTGGTATTTCGAACATCGTTTGAATGACCTCAATCTGCCCCTCCATTTCTCTGCTATCTGAAGTCCATGGGAAGCTATCGTCCAAAAAAAACAAATTTCAAAAACTTTTTTTTATGTGCTCAGTAGATTTTACATAAAAAGTTGTTCTTAAAAATATTGAAAAAAAAATCAGACAGTCCCCAAACTTATTTTCCATTTTTCTCAAAAAACGACTTTTCACTCATGTTACACGATTTTGCCACCGATAACCTCCCTTTAACTTTGTCCGATCGAGGTAAAATTGTTATCACATATACTTTGAAGTATTCTCCAGAGGTAAAATTGGCCGTTTTACTTTCTGATGTTTCCGTCCGCACTTATAGGACCTTGAAGGTCAGAAACTTGGCTATGGCAAAATCCTTTACGTATTTTTTTTATAAAAAAAAAGAAAGTGAGTTTTTGAAAAAAGCTGAAAAATACCTCTGAAATACATCCATGGGTATTCCAAAAATTTCAGCTTAATTGGACGAAATTTGATGAGGGAAACCTGTGGCACAATGAGACCCTATGAAAAACCATTGGTTCTCCAAAAAACCCAAGAAGACCTCTTTTGAAAATTTTTTCCTCGAACAAGTGTCTCATCAATTTAGGTCCTCTATCTGTGGTAAAAATTTCAGCCCGATCAGACTTGCCGTCTCTGAGATCTGAAAATCGTGAAAAAAGAGGCGCGAGGGGTACCCTTAAAAGATTTTCAATACATTTAGTTAGATTTCTTTCTTATGTAGCTTGGAACCTATGAAGCAATACAATGTAGATTTGACTTTGAGATCATCAGCGATCATATCCAAGCATTATTGCGTTTCCTGGCGGCATCTTTATAGCTGATCTTTGAGAATTTTTACAAGTTTCTATTGCACGAAAAAAGTCGAGTAGTCGAATACTGGGCTTAGGTATGTTTCTTTCGCCGAGTGCTCGTTATTTCGATAGAATCGGAGCGTTCGAACGAAAGCTAAATGAGCGAAAAGAAGATGCAACTCTCTAATTCGTTCAAAATACTTTCACGCCAATTGAAATTCGAGTACTCGTACAAAATCGACTAGTCGATTATTCAAGATCGAGAAGATCGAGACCGCAGCTAGCTGGATATTAGATTTTTCGAAGGGTGTGCACTTTAACAGAACGAGGAAAACTTGATCGAAATGATTCTCGAACAGTCGCCGTACCTATCGAAGGTCTTTTTAGTTTTACTTGAGCATAATAAAAAAAAAAGTGTCGTTTATATCTGTACATCAATAAAAGTATCACAACGTTTACCGAATTAACAACCAACACCAGAAAGTTATTCGATTTATTAATTCTATGACGTTGTAAACAGAAATGAAATCGAAATCACGTACAATTCATTTCCATTAGAGATGATAGCAACCAATCTTATTGTAAGTCGCTGGTTCAATTTGAGTATAAGATAATATTGCTAGATCTCATTAGGCTACAAGGTAAAAGATTTTTTACAGAATCCGTCTGACGTCAGAATTTTGAATCACTCAAACTACCCAGTATACAAACAAAATCGACTTCCTCAAACCTTAGTGCACCGATCTTATTCGTTCTGGTATTTCTCAGTGAGACGTTGCTCTGCAACATTAAGCTGAACGTAATATCGAAATAGATCTAAAATATAGAAAACAATCACAGAAAACTGTTGTGCACTACACATTTCAAAGATTTACCTCATTCGACAAAGATAACAAATTATTACCATTAAAGAAAACAAGAAAGCGTCGAAAGTTTTCATATTGCTTTTTCAAATAGGTTTAAAATCAAACATTTTTTTTATCTTTCAAACAAAAATTAGTTTCCAAATTACCGTATAAAATAACCAAAATTTGTACACTAGCGAAAACATCTTAATAAATGATACAAATTAACTTCAACAAATACTTGATATATGTGTTTAACTTGATGTGTCCTAAACTGAGAGAATAGGATGTAGAAAACAATGAAAGAACGAACGAAAACTGATAGTGAGGATAATAATGAGTATCGTTTTTTACAGATTTGAAAAACCTGTTTATATTTTCCTATTGAATTTGATTTAGTTATTTTGAGCGTTGCAGAAGAATGATTTTTTTTATGATTGGTGAAAATACGATGAGTTTTCAATTTAAAGTAATAATTCTATCGAGCTTGTCTTGCCTACATATATGGCAATTTAAATTGCTTAGAATGACTTACATGTTATATAGCATTTCTAATTGAAATCAATGTGTAAAACTTGAAATATAAAAGAACAAAATGAGTGTTTTATTGCATAGTAACTACGTATACTATCAATACTTAAATGTTGACCTTGACTATCTCGGCTTTAGATTATCTAAAAATAATGTCCAATACACCATTCGATGCAGAATTGAACGAGCTACAACATGGTGTTATTAGTTTTTTGGCAATCGTCTTGTCATTTGAACGTTTGGTCAAAATATTAACAAAAAAAACGTTTTATAATGCCAGAAACTATAGTATTTGACCTTTTTTTATTTTATATTCAAGTTAATGAGAAAAGCTATATATACAGTTTTATAGAACAAGTCAAGCTCTATCAATTGGTATATAACTCAATTGGAAATATAAAATATTTTCACAAAAAAAATTTAGAAATATAAGTGCGTCCTAATACTTAAAAAGATAAAATATATGGTCACTGGTCGATATTGAAGTCTACCTATCGCTGGGAAGCGCTCATTTTAAAACAATGTCTAATATATGATTGGATGCAGAATTAAATGGGCTACAAAATAAAATAAAATTTATTTTGGCAATCGATTTCTGGTATGAACATTTAGTCAAAATACTGAAAAATGGACCACATTTTATGTACTAAAAAATCAATGTATTTTGACTTTTTCGATTCTGAATTAACATTCAAGAGAAATACCATATATACGGTTTTGTAGAGAAAGTCAAGCTCTATCGATTGATATACAACTCAATTTGACTAAAGAAAAAATTTCAAGAAAAAAATTCACAAAAAGTTATAGGTCAAAATTTTGCATTTTTTCAGGGTATGTTTGAGGGTGTCTCAGGTCGGTCCATCCTATCCGACCAAGAGTAGACTTATAGGCCGTAATATTTTAGGTTATTCAATAGAACACTTAGGCCTAACTTCCTTTGGGATCAAATTCGAAATCCCTTTACCACCATGTTTTTCGATATTGGAAAAGTTTTGGTTTTCTCATGGTACGCCTCTTAAGATAGGATTACTGATTGAAATACTGATCAAAGTTATGATTAAAATGTTGCTCGATATTTTTTATATGAATTCTGAATTACTTTGTAATTCATTTCCCTCACGGTCTTCCTTGCTTGCAGTTCTTTTTTTTATTGTAATATCTCAAAAGATGAAGAGTTTTTTACTCTATCGAGTCGTTTATGAAAATATTGTCTTCAGGTTTTCTCAGATTCATGAAGTCTCGATGTATTGAACGGTAGACTACTCAAAAATCGAACCTAGTGACAGTATTTTAATCAAACGATTATCAAGAACAGTCGACGTCATTTTTTTGACATCAGATTCTGAAAGACCATCACAAATTGCATCGAATGTTATGTATTCTATATTGATAACTTGTCGATTCAATATTTAATTTTTCGATGCAATCTTATAGCCTATACAGACCAGTAGAATTTTTTGCATTTTTTAACAGTATTTAATAAATTTTAATAACAAAAAGTACGATTTTAGTCAAAACTAATAATATATTTGAAATTAGCATTAAAAATTGGGTTGACTTATATGTACAGTGCTGTGAAAAATTACCGTCTCACCTGTTTGAGTTCAATTATTTGTTCGGTCTTTGCCAGCTTACACTTCCGAGAGAAACAAGTCTATGTGATTATATCTGTTCGCGTTTGGCCTATTCAGTTATAGAACCAGATACCTGAATGCTAGTATTAAGTTTGAGAAAGCAAATGTCTGCTGAAATTGTTCAATTTGTGCCTATGAAAACTTATAGACTCACTATCGTAGTTTCATTGTTTTCGCATAAAAGTCAAATTGGTTTGGTTTGAAAGTCACATATACAGAGAGAGAGAATTTCCTGCTGAACATTTTCGTAAAAAAAGTTTGAAAAATCGTCTATAGTTAAATTTAAAATGAAATTTTACTGACCAGGCCAAAATGGTTGGGAACCGTCATTTGAGCTCAATATTTTGACTTTAATATTCAAACTAGACGGAGAACCGTTTCTTTGACACTTAAATCGAATAGAAGACTTTTTTTGCTTCAAAATGAAATATTCGCAAGCTCCATGTCTGAATTCATTTGAGAGATATATGCGGTATCATAACATGGTACGTATATATGGGAAAGACATAAAATTGCCGTTTACGGTACTTTATATTTTTCCATGAGAACACATATCTCGTAGCGCATTTTTATTCTCTCATCTATATGCGATTTCTCCGCCACATTTAAATGCATTCGTACCGTTAAATTTTTCAACGGAGATACTATTTGTTTAGATGAAAAAACAGGTAAAGGGTAAATTTAACTTATTGTGTGAAGCCGGTATCACTCTCGAGACCGTATACATCTCTCAAATGAATTCAGACATGGAGCTTGCGAATATTTCATTTTGAAGCAAAAAAAGTCTTCTATTCGATTTAAGTGTCAAAGAAACGGTTCTCCGTCTAGTTTGAATATTAAAGTCAAAATATTGAGCTCAAATGACGGTTCCCAACCATTTTGGCCTGGTCAGTAAAATTTCATTTTAAATTTAACTATAGACGATTTTTCAAACTTTTTTTACGAAAATGTTCAGCAGGAAATTCTCTCTCTCTGTATATGTGACTTTCAAACCAAACCAATTTGACTTTTATGCGAAAACAATGAAACTACGATAGTGAGTCTATAAGTTTTCATAGGCACAAATTGAACAATTTCAGCAGACATTTGCTTTCTCAAACTTAATACTAGCATTCAGGTATCTGGTTCTATAACTGAATAGGCCAAACGCGAACAGATATAATCACATAGACTTGTTTCTCTCGGAAGTGTAAGCTGGCAAAGACCGAACAAATAATTGAACTCAAACAGGTGAGACGGTAATTTTTCACAGCACTGTACATATAAGTCAACCCAATTTTTAATGCTAATTTCAAATATATTATTAGTTTTGACTAAAATCGTACTTTTTGTTATTAAAATTTATTAAATACTGTTAAAAAATGCAAAAAATTCTACTGGTCTGTATAGGCTATAAGATTGCATCGAAAAATTAAATATTGAATCGACAAGTTATCAATATAGAATACATAACATTCGATGCAATTTGTGATGGTCTTTCAGAATCTGATGTCAAAAAAATGACGTCGACTGTTCTTGATAATCGTTTGATTAAAATACTGTCACTAGGTTCGATTTTTGAGTAGTCTACCGTTCAATACATCGAGACTTCATGAATCTGAGAAAACCTGAAGACAATATTTTCATAAACGACTCGATAGAGTAAAAAACTCTTCATCTTTTGAGATATTACAATAAAAAAAAGGACTGCAAATGTTAAGGAGAAATCGATGAAATACCGTCAAAATGAGAATTTCGATATTTTGACGTAAAATATTGTAACGTACCCTCGGTGTCATTTATACAGCTTTTCATGACTAAGCCAGAACATGCTGAAATTTTGAAACTAGTTTTTCGATCATGATCTTTCATCTGATAACACGACTGGTGCTTCCGGAAAACTAGCTCCCCAACAACACTTGCTCTCCGAATAGTTGAGAGTGAAGGCACGAGTCTGAGTTAGAGTGAGACCGTAGATGAGAAAAAATATATGGGTGAGAGCGAGACGAAGGGTGAGTTCTGATTTTGATTGGGGCTTGATCTATGCCTCGAGAACAAATGTCGCTGGCGAGCAGTTGTCACGCGGAACATCTATCATGGAATCCTTTCATATATGATAAAAAATCGGATTTTTAAAATTCGTTATATGCTCATATTGATGGTCCGCTTATGGACTCTCTTTTAAAAATACTACTTTTTACAACTTTACACTCTGTTTTTAAACAAGTCATAATCGTGGTTCTTCTTTAGGATTAATAATTCGAAGAATTGGATTATGCTTTGCGTATGACAACATTTAATCAGTTCTTTGTAAAACGTTCGGTGATTGCACTTACTATTGCAATATTGGCTGAACCGGTAGTGTCAGTCTTTGAAACTATCAGTAATGCTTCTCAGTTCGTCAATTTGGAGAATCTGATCGGTTCGCTGCACAAACATGCATCCGAAGATGCTCAGCTCATTGTGCACGATATGGGCTTGACAAGTGGACAACGATCGTTATTGTCCAGATATCAAAATGTACGGGTAGTGCCAAAAGCATATAAAATATCTGAGAATACGCGATTAATACACGTTGACAATGAATTGGCTAGCGTTGATGACATATTTGCAGTACGCAAGGCAAACAAGGATTTAGTATATGTCGACTCAATTCGTAAGCAATATCGACTAGCTGTCGTTATTCCATTTGATCGATCGCAAGTGAATCAGTTGATGACTCAACTACATATGAGTTACGTTTATTTACCTTGCAAAAGTTTACATGAATATGTCGACTTAATATTCTACCATAATGAAGCACCGTCCTCATCGTTAGAAACGATTATTCAGCAAATAAAATTTGTGAACAAATGTTATCATAACGTAGTCTTTTTAGCAGCTAATCTGGCTGATCATCAAAACTACTATCCAGGTAGCATTGCTATCATGTGGCTAAAACTGCTTCTAGAAGCTAATAATAATATGGTTGCTCTACGATCTCATGGCTACACACACTTCTTTTTTATGGATCTCAACACAATACCTGTTCGTCCATTTTGGCTTGATGCCATTGTGGAACAGATAACGAAAGGTTATTGTCCTGAGTCATTCTGCACTACGGACTGGTGGATGAGCGGATCAATATATCGTTTTTCAAACAGAGTTGATCCATATTTTCCCTACATAAATGGCAATGCTTTATATCATCTTTCGTCAAAGTTTATTGTTTATGTACAGCGTTTTTCGCGTACGTATTTATTCGAACCCGATTCATTGATTGCTTACGATCTCGCTCTCTTTTTATTTTTGTTCAATAATACCGACATGGTCAAGCAATTGTGGCATAAATTTCGATTTTCTGATTTTATTCTAAGTTGTGAACATCCAGAGTGTCATTGGGATACTCCACATCATAAGAAACAATTTCTTTTGGATAATCCTCATGTTTATCTTTTACACAGTGATCATCTTCAAAAAAGTATCACTGAGGTGTCAAAGTGTAACTTTCAAGAGATCCTGATACTATTCACCATCCTTTCTTTAATCATTCTGTGGTGGCATCAACTTTATAGACGTAGATTAAAAGTATTTCAGACACTGTATTATTCCTTTTGCTCCATTTGTGCTTCTTTGATATTTTGTTTTCTGTGTCGGAAAATTGACATTTTTTGAGTGAGCTTTTTCTCTTCCTAATTGATATTTTTATTCTATTATTCTATTAAACTTACCTTTTCCCGACGATAATATCATCCCTTATCAGAAGAAAACGTACATCGGAAATTTTTCTTCACATACTCGGATCGATCAATCCGATAGTCGGATTTAATCGATGTTCCACTGGAATCCGATGAGAAAATATGAAAGTCTATAAAAACCAATAGGAGCCCGTAAAATGAAATCATATCGGGACCCGTAGTGTTCGAATCCGATCGGATCCTATAATAAATCCGACAGTCCAATCTGCTACTATCCTACGATCGTAATCTAGTACCGAATAAATAGACCCAGGTCGTAAAACCAGACCTCAGATCGTTTAATATCTTATAAGGCCATACGCTTACAAGATTTTTTAGTATGATCATGTTATACGACTCAGTACTATCTTATGTTTGACTTTTTTAAAAGATTTTCAAGATTCAGATAATAAGATGTCAGCGAAAAATTTTACAACATTCGTATAATAAGAAACGTACAAGAACTGACTAATGACTGGTATCAGATCTTATTAGATTATGTAAGATTCATAAATAAAAAAACATACAGGAAGATGTAATGCAGATCTTGTGTGATCTTATGCAATCTTGCATGATCTTATGTGTGTTTTTTCTACTTTTCAAATTCATAATCAAATTTTTTTAATCATCAAAGAAATATATCTTTAGTAAAATTCTATTCAACAAAATAATACTTTGTTGTATTTCAATTAGCAAAACAGTTTTTAACTTGACATATGAATGTTTTTAGCTGGCCTTCTTCAAAGCATAGATATCTCTCAACGCCAACAGCACTCAAAAATATTTCTCGAACAAACATTTTTACTAGAACAACCGAGATTAACAAAATATTTCTATCTCTTTCCTATCGAATCAATTTATTTTTTCACTAATTCCAATGATATGCTACTTTACTCATTCTCTACTATATGCTTGCATATACTTTTATTCTTCTATTCATTGATAATATAGGAAATAAAATTTTTGTTCTTCTCCCTTATTTTTCTATACAGCTCATATAGAGATAATATATTTTATATTTCTATATTGATTGTTCAGAAATACTATTTTTTATATTTGTATAGAGATTATATAAAAATAGTGTTTTTTATGTTTTTATACTGAGTATATATACAATGGTCTATTTAATTTCAATCTGAATTTGTCAAGAACAAATGACAGTTGATTTCAAACTTAAATGGTAGTCTAGAAGGTCTTCTAATTTGAGGGGGAGGGCAAGAGAAATGAGGGTGACGATGAGTTTGGGGTTAAGAGACTTAGCGAAGCTTTAGGTCCTAAAGGTGCTAGTCCCATCCTCAGATGGGACTAGGGTGGAACTAGATAGAACTTGGTGAGAATATGCAGGACTGGAGGACATCAGATGGGATTAGGTGGCACCAGGTGAGAATCGAATCGATTGGAACAAGTTGCTGTGGCTTTTTCTTTTAAAACTCAGTTTGAAATGAAAACGACCATAGACTTGGAGTCTACAGAAGCAGTAGTTTTTATGTTTCTATGTTGATTATATAGAAGCACGGTTGATTATATTTCTATGTGGGCTGAATAAAAATAGTCTTTTCTAGTTTTCTATATGGATAATATAGAAATAGTAGTTTTTATATTTCTATATAGATTACATGGAAATAGTGGTTTATATATTTCTATATTGAATATATAGAAACAGTAAAATGTTGTTTGGTTACTTTATCATTCAAAACTCACAAGGTGGTATATTGATTCATTTTATATTTCGTGAGTATCTGTATTATTTTTATTTAGGAGATTCAAAGAGAATTATATTGAACGCACTATACTCTATCATTGTAGTCGCCCAGATTGTCCTTGATAAAATCGAACAACCAGAAATCACATGGCAATAGGTCAAGAGAGTTGGCTGGGTGTGGTATCACCGTGAGACCTTCAGATCGAAGATAAGCGCATGTGTCTTTATGAATATGAGCTTTTCCATTATCATGATGAATTTTAATGTCACGTGTTTCATATGAAGGTCTTTGACGTTTAAGTTCATCCACAAGAGGACGTAAGCAATTGTTGATGTAATAGTGATGGTCCAGAGTGTCCTCACGTTCCAAACGATGAATGAGAATCGGACCATTGGACTTGAAAAAGATTAAAAACAAGGTCCTTGGAGCATATCTACTTTGTCGAGTTACGGTAGGCGGCGGATCTCCCTTTTTCACCCACGCTGCATTTGATAGTTTTCGACCAATTTGTTTATGGAAAAACTATGATTCGTCACCGGTTATTATATCGCATAATCGCCATGTCCCTTGCTGAAATTTTAACAGGTGCTCTTTACATATTCGAACTCGTTCAGCTCGTTGGGAATCGGTGAGACCTTTTGGTACATAACGAGCCGTGATTTTTCTCAGATTCAGTTGATCGGCGATGATTCGATGAATTGTGCCGTGGCTTAAACCAGTTTCGTATTCAAGCTCTTCTATTGTGACATAATGATCATCATCGATAAGAAAGCGAATTCGTTCGATGTTTTCAAATGTTGTTTCAGTAATGGGTCTACCAGATCGTGGTTTGTCTTCAATTTCTTCTCGATCTTCACGAAACAGCTTAGACCATCGTTCCACCGTTCTGAGACAAGGAGTATGATCACCGTAACCAGAATTCAATTCATCATGAATAATTCTTGGGGAAATATCAAGTGCAGCACGCACTTTAATGTAAAAGCGAAAGTTTTCTGCATTCATTCAAGAGAGAAAATGCGAGTGAATAAGATCTGCGTTTATTTGTGTGAATTTCTCGAATGTAAACAAATAAGAAGCACATGTACACAATATCAGTCCGGCAGACACGTTTATGTGTTGGTACATATCAACAGTCATAAATGAGAAGAGAAAGGAAAACAACACTGAAAGAAAGAACAAGAGAAAATGAAGGAGAAACGAAGAAAAAAATCACATTTATTTGGTTTTCTGCACTGTTGCTACCAACTGGACCTCACCAAAAGAGAGTTTTTGTTGAAGTTTCATTAACATAATCCTAGTTGGATATAGATCAAATAGCATAGAAAGATGCAGTTTATTCCGCTCTATCGATCGCTAAAAAATTTTTTTTGCAAGACCTATTTATAAGGGAGAAAATGGCACTCCGACACTACTTTTGGACTGCCCTGAGTACTGTGACGATAGATGCAACAGAAACTATGTCATTGAATAACTGATAAAAAATGCTTGCGTTCTATAAACCCACTAATAGCCAGTCCAATGAGTGTGAAACTCTTTAAGGGTTTTCCAAAATACAGACTTTTCTGGAGTGTAACAGGTGAAGATAGTATTCATGTGCGTTTGTTAATAAAGGACCCCGCCCATTAAGAGGTAAAATCTGCCACCCCGCTAAGGT
>JAJEKB010016449.1:0-18788 GCA_022393335.1 Macrotrachela quadricornifera | reverse complement strand
AAGGAAATGATATGGACGCGACATTACTTTTGGATACCCCTAAGTAGATTTCTTTTTGTATTCTGAATGTCTATTCTCGTACTATTCAAATATATCCAAGAAAACTTCTTTTGACTATTAATTTTTTGTTTTAGATAAAAAGTATGATTTGCGTTAATTTTTTCCCGGTAGTGTATCTATTAGTTTTTTATGACTCACAGAAACAACTATTTGTTGTTTTTCTTGACTCATAACGATGATGTATCTATATATTTAAAGAAGAACGTTTGTTTGTTCGCTATGTATTCAGTCCGTATGATAGCTAGCGTCACAAAAGTTTTCACACTACGTCCTTAGCTTCTGAGGAAAGTCAACTTGAGGTTGGAACTACTAAACGGGGTGCGTGGATGGAGCTGAGTGAAATTTCATCGCGATCAATATAGATCGAGATTCTGATGAGTCTGTTCGCTATGTATTGAGTCATCGTGAGAGATTGCGTCACGGAACTATCCGCATCAGTTCCTTGAGTGCGCTATGGAAAGTCGGCATAGTGATTGAGGGTGAGAAGGGAAGGCGTGCGCGAAACTTCATCCAAGTCGTAAGAAACTGATTTTATTCACTTTCTAATCAAATGACGCAGTTCAATGCAATTTTGAGAGTGATCGTGTCCAGAGTGGATGCGAGTGGCGATGTCAGCTTGAGCCCGATGAGAAAAGTCCTACTGAAGTTGCCTGATGCACGGCGGGAAAAGTTCTGTAGCAGAGGTTCCAGGTACGATGAAAAAAGTCCTATGAAAGAGGTATTACGCACGACAAGAAAAGTCCTATGGCGAATACCTAACGCATGGCAGGAGCAGTCCTGTTAAAGATGCCTGACGCATACCGGTAAAAGTCCTGTCCTAGAGGTTTCAGGTGTGACGAGAAAATTTCTATTGCAGATGGCTCAGCCACAGCGAAGGACAGTCCTATAAAAGACGTGTTATGTACAGCAGAAAAAGTCGAGTGGAAGATGCAAAACTTTAACAATATTCTCTTTTCAGTGGGTACCTCCTCTAGTATATATATAATTTTCAGGAAGAAAAGCAATATAATAAATATTTAATTAATTAACACATAATGTTATTCCTTACTACTTATGGTGTTTAGTTATTTATCTATCTATCTGACTTATAGCTCAGGGTATCTCAGACCATAATTATCCAAGAGATGCATTGAGGCATTTAAAACCGCTAATAACCGCGGTTTTCTCAAAATATTTTTCCGTGGGTAGTGATTCTTTTGAAGAATGACTAATATCTGACGGAACACAAGTATTTTTCATAACCACTGTAATTGTTGGTGATAGAGATAATGGTGATAAAGATACTGATGGTGAAGATGATGGTAATAATTCCGAAGTTTTATCTGATGAGCAACAAGCTGTTTTATCTGGTTGACCTGCTTGTGAGGATTGATCAACAGTAGAATTAGAAATATCAACTTTCTTTTTTTTGAAAGACAAACGAAAAAACGAATAAATCGAACCATGTATGAGTTCTTTATTATCTGACAAAATTTATCAGGAATCTGATCTGTTTGTATTAGGATCATGAGATTATTTCTGAAGCTCACTACCAGAATCATAAGAAAAAAAATCGCTATTGTAATGAAAACAATCAATTACTATTGTTACAATAGATGCCTCTCTATTCCAAAGGATAATTCATGTTTAAGATTGCATTCACTCAACCAATCAAAAATTTTTATAAAAAAATTGACTTTTAAAATTTATCGGTGCGTGGGCTGAGCTCAGTCATGTCCTACCTCGGTTACGCCACTGATTTTGAGGTAGATATTTTGGTGAAAAGCTAGACACTTTAAACTTCAAATTTGATGTTTGTTTTCCTCGACCCTTTTTTTTAACAAAAATAAGGTGTAAAATTCAATTGAACTTATCGAGTAAATCCCATTTTAAATCGATATTTTATTCTGTTCGGACAGTAGAAGTTCATATATGAGTAGACCTATAAAGTTTTCTGCATTTAATACAAGAATTCCCGATTGCGAGGATGTCAACATAACATTCCTGAAAATGATAAATCAATTCTAACATGTAGTTTCTCGCTCAAATTGAAAATAAAATTTAAACAATATAGTATCAAGAGCTTTTTCTATTTTGAAATAGAAAAGTAATATTTTTCAAAACTTAACAAACTTCCGGAGATGTCTCGAAAACCATAATAGTAGAACTCTGTTCGGCAATAATCAATATTTGTTTAAATAACCAAACAGTGTATTGAATAATTTTGTATCTTTGAACTGGGAGATCTGAATTAGTGCTGATATGCAAACATACATGTAAAACTACCCAAGGTGAACCAATCCTATAGGAATATTCTAGGAATCCTGGTAACGAATACATGCAGAGTTCCTTCGGATTTCGGATCCAATTCACGACTACCCATACAATCCGACGAATAGGATCCTATTGGATACCACGCACTGCAACCTATAAAATCCGATCGGATATAAGTTTCTCTTGGATTCGACTCTCGGCAGTTAATGAGGTATTGTGAGAACTCATTGGTAAGCTGGAAATATGATTCACCCTAAAGATGCTATAATGAAATATAGTTAAAACTTCATAATACATAATGACGACTGGTATATGATTAAATAGTACACTGCACGATAACAAATACACAAAACTTTTTTATTTTATTTTACACAAACGTGTAATTATACGAACAGTGATCAAATATTTCGCACAATATTTGAAAAAATACCATAATATTAAATTTCTGACCGAGAAAACCCAAAGTACAGCTATACAAAGATTTACTAAAAGGCAAGGCCATTTCAACACTCACTACATTCTTCACCACATTTAAAGATTTGTCTATTTCACAATTCTATCCCAGATATATCCTGAGTATTAAATCCTCCAACAACATCAACTTACTTACATCAGCAAAACACAACAAAAATTACAAAAACTTATAAACTATGTCCGATAAGTAATAGTCCGAACCACCTTCTCAAACACAATCACATAAACATCAAACTGCCTCTTCTAGAAAAAAAAGAAAATCTTTTCATATATATATATATATATGTATGCATCCAATACTTAGCATGTTAGAGAAAATTTTAAATTCAAAATATTAAAAAACAACTTGCAATATTTTACAATATCTGTATATATACACATCTGACAACGTCTAACGCATTCAATGGATCTTTTTATTTAAAAATATTAAAAATAAATTATAAATATTTCAAAATAAATATTTATGTGAATCCAATAACTTCCGATGGGATCCGTTCATCGGAATATTTTATCGAATCAAGTACTCGGGTATTATCAGAAATACGTGGAAATCTGAGTGGCGAGCTTCGAATGCGTTTAGTTACCAGGAATCCGACTGGATTTTGTCGCCTTGTCGAATCCGGTATCGGATTGACGCATCTAGGTATAAGTATATATCAAGTCATATAACACTCATTTTCTCCTTGAACAAATTATTTATTTCATTAAAAAAAAAACATTGAATAATTAGAAAGCATAAAATATCAATAATAAGAAGTGAACTTGATTGAGGTTTCACCAATCATCCACTTGCAGTAAGTAGATCAAAAATATTTTTCGTTGTTGTTATTGCATCACATTGTGCAATAACTGAATCATAACATATTTTTCTTCATGTGACAGAAGAACAAGCGTCAAAACGTTAGTGAAGTGGTGTTGTATGTAAGAAAAAAAAGTGACATGGGCCGAAAACGACGACGACGACAACAACAACAACGGGCTTGTTCAACATTCTTGGAAGATTTACCTAACGAATTATTGATTGAAATATTTTCTTATTTAAATGGAGTGGATGTTATATATGCATTTTCATCTTTGAACAATCGTTTGACATGTTTACTTATTGAAAATTGTGTATTATTTAATTTTCAATCCATTAGTAAATTTAAATTTGATCTTGTTCATCAATATCAAACTACAAAACGATGGAAAGCATTAAAAATTTCTGATGATGAACATACACTTCATTTTGTCGAATATTTTTCGCAAATTTATTCTTTCATCAATGATTTTCCAAATTTACTTTCATTAGCAATTATAAATTTAAATCTTGGAAAGACATATACTATGTTATCTCAAGTTTCATCCATAAAAAATCTTATTTCATTAACACTTAAATCTGTATGTGGTCATACAATGCCTGTACTTGATCTTCCGAATTTAAAAAGATTAGTTTTTAATGCTTGTCCTAATTTTAATTAGATCAAAGTAAATTTGTAAACATCAAAATATTGAATAACTTTTTTACTGTAATTCTTTTTCAGGATTTACCTCAACTTGAATATGTTGAATATACTTTAGAAAGATGTCATTGGCTTGAAAATCATTCATTTGTATGGTCATCAACATTAAAATATCTGAAAATTATTCATGATTATGAGGAATTCAATGATTTTATTCGGCATTCACTTGTTAATTCTTTGTCATTAATTACTCTTCAAATATATCAAACCTACCCAACAAATAGATTTCCTAATGGTCAACTATGGGAAAATATGATTCGTTTATCACTTCCTTCATTAAAAAACTTCAAATTTTATTTTCCTTTCTACCACTCATTACAGCAATCATCTGATCAAATAAAACAAATCATTAAATCATTTTCTACTCCGTTCTATACACTGGAAAAGCAATGGTTCATTCGTTGTGATATATCTGATCGTGGTCGGGCATTTCTCTATTCCTTACCATTTGCTTTTATCACCTATACAGCTTTGCAAGGTACAAATATTAGAACTATTTCAACGCTCTTAGATGACAATGATGATAATAATTACACTGATATATTCGCTAATGTCCAAAAACTTGAAGTTTTATATAAATCTTCTGAACCTGATGAAAATTTTCATAGAAATCAGGTGAATACTTTAATTCTTTACAATGATTTTAATTCAATCAAATGGATGCCTGTATTGAGTAAACTGGAATATTTGGAGATGAACATTCCATTAACAATGTCATTTCAAAATTTTCATCATATATTAAAAAATGCACCTCATTTACATTCCATAGTCACTGAAAAAAGACTTTTACAGATAGCAACAGAACATTGGAATAATAAATCTATCTGTAATTATCTCTCTCATCAAATTCTCTCATTAAAGTTATGTACAAGATATGGACGATCAACATGTATAAGTAAGCATGAAATTCAACAAATAATTCGGATATTTTCTTCTAAATGTCAACATTTATCATTATGTATTCAAAATCCAAACGATACAATCGGTTTAATTCTAAATCATATGTCTCAATTACAAAGCTTACATATAAATATTTCGGAAAAAATACAAACATTGATTGATATGACATGGTTACAAAACGAACAAACTATATTCAATAGTTCTAATTGTATGATATTTACGAATGAAAATAATTATTATTTTTGGTTAGGAAAACGTTTCACAACAACAACTACAAGGAGATACATGCAAAACTCTCTGTCTCCTTAAAATAAGTAGCCGATTCACACCAGATTTTTCGAATTTATTAAAAGATTGATTTTCTTTCTTATAAGATTGAAAAAGAAACAGTGTTTCTAATTAACCAAGAATGTTCCGGTGTACGTACATTACTCTTTCTTTTCGAAAGATGCGCGTCATTCATACCATGCTATTAATTGGTCTTCATTTTATATGCAGAAAAGTCTGCTATTGTTTGGAACATACCATCTTTCATCGATTGCTAACTTCATTTTTATTTGATATATCAATGCGACATCTTGCGTAAGTATGTGGGCACATTTAATATTGGATAGAGAATGTGTCCAACAATAGAAAAAAAAGTATGATAAGAAAGTAATACATCCCATCACGAAAATCTTCATTTCTCTTCACTTTACCATCTTCAGCTCTAGATCTATTCACAAATAAATAATAACATATAAACAGAGGAAGAAAAGACTGCCCGTATTATTCCATCAATTTATCATTCAAACGAAAAAATTAAAAACAGAGATAAGTTGTCTTTTCTTATACTTTTATACGCATACGATACTGACATCTCTCTGTGTATTAAAAATTAATCTTATGCAAACGGCCTATATTATAGAGACGAATCGTTTATTTACATTCGTGAATTATAGACCAAGTCTTCTAATCAAGCATTATTTTATTGTGAAATCATTGTCCGTCAATTTTTAGTCTGAATGAAACATTAGACAGCGTCATTGATCAATTTGATACATTGAATTTTTTCATTCTAGATCTAATTATGAATGAAAATCCTCGTCGCATTGATACTCATCATCATATTTTACCTGATTTTTTTGCCAAAGCAATTAAAGAAAGTGGAAGCGATCCAAAGGGATTGTTAACTCGGAAATGGTCACTGAAACAAGCGAAAGAACACATGGCTATGTTAGGTATTGAAACTGCTATTCTATCGATTAGTACACCTAGTACGACGATTTATGAAGGCAATAAGGAAAAGGGAAGAACATTTGCTCGAGAACTAAATGAATATTCAGCTGATCTAGTGAAAAATAATCCAAAGCAATTTGGATTTTTTGCTTCTCTTCCTTCTTTAACTGATGTTGAAGGTGTGTTAAATGAAATTGATTATGTTCATTCTACACTTCATCCTGATGGATATACATTATTCACAAGTTATGGAAATGGACAATATCTTGGTCATCCATCCTTTCAACCGATTTGGGCCAAACTTAATCAATTAAAAGCTGTTGTTTTTATTCATCCAACTACAGCGGCTACCAATATCGTTAATCGTTATTTAATTCCATCTATTATTGATTTTCCACATGAAACAACTCGAACAGCAGCAGATCTTGTTCTTACAGGTACATG
Source organism: Macrotrachela quadricornifera (assembly GCA_022393335.1). Taxonomy (NCBI): domain Eukaryota; kingdom Metazoa; phylum Rotifera; class Eurotatoria; order Philodinida; family Philodinidae; genus Macrotrachela; species Macrotrachela quadricornifera. The sequence continues at coordinate 11,937 of JAJEKB010016449.1, read as the reverse complement.
TGCTGTATATACTGATGTGAAGATCATTCTTTCACATGCTGGTGGTACTCTTCCTTATCTTGCTCGTCGTATTGCCATGGTTAGTGAGAAACCTGATCTTCAATGTCCACGTCAATCGGATGAAATTTTAGCTGATTTTCGCTCGTTTTATTATGATACGGCTTTATCATCAAGTGCTGCTCAACTTCAAGCACTTCTTGAATTTGCTGATCCATCTAAAATTTTATTTGGTAGTGATGCTCCATATCCTCCTTTATCGACAATACTTGACATTACGAAAAGTCTTGATAAATTTTTTATTAACAACAAACTTGATGAACGTAAAGAGTTATTACAAGCGATCAATTGTGAAAATGCCAAAAGCCTTTTTCCTGATAAATTCAAAGACTAAATTAATATTTTACCTTCAACAGGAAAAAAATGACAAAAAGAAATCTTTTTTTTTGTTTATGTTGTCTAATGGTAGGCTAGATATTGACCTTTTAATATGTTCTTGAACGAGCACAATCCAATTTGCCGTTTATTTTCTGTTCGATTTTATTAAAAATTGTCAAAATTTTTTTCATTTATAAGAGGTAGACGAAGGTTTCTATAACAGATAGTTTATAGAATTGATAAAAAACGAATTTTAGACTTTTCAAAATTATTCAAAGTTTTTCTGATCGAGCTGGAATTTTCCCCACAGATATTTGTAATTATCCTTTAGAGGTAAAATCGACTATTTTCATTTTTGACTTATCCATCCAGATTTATAACGTTTATAAAAACTAGGACACTAGTTTTAGAAATCACTGTTCGATATTTTTTTTAGAAAAATAATGAAGTAAGATTTTGTCGAAAATTCAAACTGGTCATTATCGTTTAAGTATATGATTTGATAATATGTGAAGAAATTGACAATAAAATCTGTAGATAGTTTTATTATTTTAAATGATTGAAATGAGATTTTCATCTAGTAGATTTCTTTATTATGCTTGAATAAAAACTTTCAATTACAAAGAAAAAAATGAACTTTATTATATAGTCTCATAAATGAATTTTAAAAAGAAATGTATGATGATGAAATAAAAATTTTTTGTTTATAATATATATGGATCATATATGGTTAAATTTTCATAGAGTCGACAAAGTGGATAACATTGTAAACTACTTTTCTATGTCTTGACACTATCAACCCAATAGATCTGAAAGAAAAAGATTAGAACTATAATTGTTTTATCTTTGGTAAATCTAGTTTCTTATTAGCTGAACGATCTTCTAATGCTTTCAAAGCTTTTTTAATTAATGTATCGACAATATGAGTTTGATCAGTTAATGTCTTTGTTTTACTATCTATTTTTCCAAATGAATTTCTTTTTCCTTTAACTTGATTTGCATCATTAATCGAAAGTAATTCTTTTCTAGTGTTAACGGCTAAGAGATCCTTTAGTGTAATAGCACTTGCTTGACTAATTTCTGATTTATATGCTAATGATAATGAAGTAATATATACAGCAAGTTTACGCCGATGAATTGAACGTGGTGATATATAATATTCGTAAAAGTGAAGAACATCACTAGGCTTTAATCTATTTAGTAGTTTGTTTTTCAAGATGACCTAAAACGAAACGAATCGGAGGTTTTTTTATTAAAACAAAATTGATGATCAGCTATTTCTCTTGCATATTCATTTCCTTGCTCGTACATATTTGTTATTGGTTTGATATCATCAACTACATTATCTTCAGGTGGTATTTCAAAGTATTCATCAATCATTGATGAAAATAATCCTATTCAACGAAGAAAATACTTTTTCTAACGATTATCAAAAGTCAATCCCACCTCAGGATATCTCCTGAGTAATGCTAAGTCCTCTGCATACTTGAAACTGGACTGACCGGTCTTTTTCAAATTTTTTTGAGTACTAAAGCTCGCTTATTTTGCTCGTTTTTAAGGATTTTCATGGTATCATTAGTCAAGAAATATGACCTTCAATATTGCCTATTGACAAAACTTGAATAATATGCGGAAGCCTAGCTCTAAATATGGCCAACACCTTCTCATCTTACGATGCAGAGTCTCATATCATATTGAATGAATTTATTATGCTGACGAAAAGTTAATCAGATTTTACTAGGTGATGTTGGTCTAAATTCAAGATTTTTCATTCTTGAAATTATGGACTCTTATGGAGTGATTTATGGCGACTTTCATGAAATCTCAATAGACATCCATGTTCAGTTCATGCTTTCATAACAAAATATTTAAAAAAATCATTTTTGTTATTAAGATCTTTCTCATTATTGACATCATGCAATCACGATAATATTTAAACAACAATAAACCTTACATAGGAAGTTTGATGTAAAAGTCTGGTGTATTATCTAGTCTTATCTTTCTTCCTGCAGTAGTATACTTTTACGGATTGAAATACCTTTTAGGTGTGTTAAGTAATTAACTATTTCACATAAGACTCGATCAATCCTATCATTATTTGGAAACTCAAAGAATAGTTACTTGTTGTTCAATTCTAGTTGCTATGAGTTTCTAGTCGAAATTTTTTAAAAGAAATGTTATTTCTTCTTAATATTAACATACTAAATGTGACAGACTAAATAGGAATTGTTTATATAAGGAGTTCCAAGAATTATGCGAGTTTGATACAATATGTCTTTGTAAAACTGAACTAACAAACTGTTTCGCGAAAGAACTGGTTATTTAGCTAATGCATAAGCGCACCAGTTTTTCACCGGTTAAGTTATAAATTTGAACCAGCCGTTCTGGACTGGTCCGAAAAATTTAGACCGGTTCGAAATATGAGACAAACACAGAATTATCATCGATAGCTGCGAATAAAAATATTTATTGTGTTGTTCAATAGAAAGAAGAGACGAATGGGAAGAACATGATCTCTATTGTACCACAGTCCAGCATTTTCAAATTACTAGATTTCATTTCTGTCAATGATGTTTGTATGACTAAATATGAAGGAAATTATTACAAAGAAAAAATTCTTTACAAAGATCAATTTAATCTTTTGCGAAGATTTTTGTTTGACTTTTAGATTCTAAATCATTTGTAAGTTCATGGGAAAATCGTGAAATCATTCAAACTCAGCACGGAGATAGAGTGCCTCTAATAAATGGTATTAATCTTGTTGAGACATATCAATGACTAAGTCTTATCTTCTAGATTTATCAATAAACACATTGACTATTTGTATTGATAATGTCAATTCTGATATGATGTACCAAAATGCTCTGCATCAAACTGCAACATGTTCATTTGTAAAGACAATCTCTACATCATCTTGCCACGATATATAAGAGGTAAAGTCAGTGATATGATCACTTGTCTGCTCAAAAGAAGTTGATCTTTCTTTGCAGAAAAACACTCTGATGTGAAGATAATCTTGATGGAAATTAATGTGAAACTATTATCTACAATCTAAAGCAAATTATTGATTACTCTCAAGAAATATAGAATGAAATAGATCGTTTTTGAATTTGTCTTACTTAATAGCAAAGCAACTATTTTTCTTTGATAAGACAAATAACATTTTGGAGAGAAATTCTTTTGACTATAAATTAAGTCGCACAATTAAACATGAGCTCGTCAAATTTCGACTATGTCTCATTGAATCATTTTCGAAGTTAAAAACTATCACAAGAGTTGATTTCAATGTATTCATTAATTTTCAGACATACTGACTTGATTAGGAAATCTTGTCAATGAATTTGTATTGGATATATGGGTGAATTGTGCTGTCATTGGAGTCTATGTAATATCGCCAATACTACTTTTCGCCAACAGTACTTTCGCCATTGGCGAAATTCGTGGGGAAATTCGCCAATTGGCGAAATTCGTGAGGAAATTCGCCCATAAAAAAATTTTTCCCATTTCCCATTTCGCCAATTGGCGAGTTTCGTCACGGATTTGGCCAATTATACTTAGTAACCTTATGACTGATCTGAATAAGTAGTATAAACATAATTTTTTCTCAATTTCTTTTTTTTTGAAATAAGAGAGTCAATAAGTCAAGTATGTATAGTAGAAGAAGTAGGTTATAAACTATACATTTGGTGGTGATTATGTTGGTCCTTCCATAAGTGCTCCAGCTGCACTTTGTCGAAGTAAACGGAAATTTGATCTGGTCTGCACCATAACGATAGTGTTATATTCTTTTTGTATTATTGATTAATTCCCAGGCACAATAATATAGATGAACTTGATAACGAAGATTTCTCAAACAGAAACGTAGCTGATCGTATACGGCGTCACAATGTGATTGCTTGATGAAGATGAATATTGTCTTATGAAAGCTTAGAAAGATGATTTATGAAAAATTAAGCACCAGTATTTATATGACGAAAGGTTATTATTTCTTTGACTATTCCCACCTATATAATACAGGATATTTTGGAAAAGACCTATGTGATATCTCTAGACTTGGAAATAGCCTAGCTGGTTAACATTATAATATATAGGTCAAAAAATCAGAAGAAAGAGAAATAATAGTAAAAAAACGAAAAGAAAATTCCATATGATTATATGTGAAAGAGAAGAGGAAAATATTATATGGTCACATATAGTTGAAGAAAAGAGAAAAATATCATATGGTCATATATGTGTAAAGAAAAGAAAAAAAATATCACATGATCATATATACGAACGACTAGTGAACAAATACCTTATTTATTCGTTTACATACGGTTCATAATGCTATATATGTGTCGTTCAAAGGCATAAAGATGGAAGATGTAGTCTTCCAATTAAAAATATGGCGCCATAGATAATGTAAAGCACATGCTGCACCAAATAGAAACCGTCACATTATGCATTGTTTCTCTCTACACATATGTACAATTGATTTAGTTCAGTTTGCTAAGTAGACACATTTAGTACTATAAGTTGAGTTATAATGTAACTCAGTGTAATTGGCGAAGTAGTATATGAAATTTGCCAAAAAAACAATTATTTTTGTTATACGAGTTTGCCAATTGGCGAAATTCGTGGGGAAATTCGCCAATTGGCGAAGTTACTGTTGGCGAAAAGGAGGATTGGCGACAAGATTTTACCCCCTGTCATTGTACCATTACGTTTTCAAGACGAAAATTTTTAAATCTTAACGTCTATGTAACTGATTTTGACATTTTTTTAAAAAAGTACTTGTTATCTACTCTACTTGCTGTAAATATATGAAACCTTTTGATAACCATCATTGTAATCTTTTTCAAGCAAGAAAGGAAAAAATAAATGTTTGTTAGCGCATGTACCGATAAAAAAATTTTTCTGTGATATTTCTGGTTCTATAACAATTTTTTATAAGGTGAGTTTGTAACTAAGATTTTCCTCTTTCTCAAAGTACAAATTGATTTTAGTTTCAGTTTCGATTTTCCGATAAAATATTGCCAAAATTGACTAAACATATACTTCTACCATATTATGTCTCTACAGATTAAATTCAATCTACTAAAGTCAATTTAAATGCAGTCAAATATTTGTTTTTAATGTTCAGCAGACTAGAAAGTGAGAAATCTTTTCTAAAGACTATCTAGATCAAATAAAAACTTAAAAATAAGAGGTTGAGGATAACAATGGTGATGTCATTGCATCTTTAGATCCCTGAAATATCTATATTTATATGGATAACGTTTTGTACATGTTCATAAAATTTCTGTTTTGAAAAACTTTCGATTGGCATATAATAATAATATATAAATTTTGTTTCATGATTTTATAGTCTAAATATTGGTAAAATTATTTATTTTATGGCATCAAGAAATATCAGAGAATATGCCTTTTCTTAATAATAATAATCAATTGTTGTTTTCGAAATGAAAAAGCTGACAATTGAAAAAATATCCGATATATAACAACATATATCAAATCAATCAAATGTAGCTTTTAAATATTCTTCAAACTAGTTTTTTATTTTTTCGATTTCTTGCGTGAAATCATACAATGTCAATATAATTCACCCAAATATGTTCTACAACGAGCATAGTGCACATTAAACATTCTAACAAAAACAATGATCTGATGAATAGACCACCAATAAACAATGGAAAATGTGTGATAGAGAAAAAAAATTCAATAATTCATTCATCATAGTCTAATATAATCATTGTTCTCGCAGACGACTATGATGAAATGAAAATATATAAATTGACACGAATAAACAGTATAATGAGTTAGATATGAACAGTTCAAATAACAATCAGTTAAATATATTTGATTTACCTGATGAAATACTACTTATGATTATCAATAAATTAAGTATTGTCGATGTTTTTTATTCACTTGTGGATATTAATGAACGATTTGCTCAATTAGTACTTGATCCACTTTATATGCAACATCTTGATATGATGTCTAGGACATTGAAATCATTTTTTGAATGTATATTTTTGGTGGATGAACAAATTCTTTCAAGAATGTGCGAAAATATTTTACCTAAAATTCATTCTCAAATAAATAAATTTGTTGTTGAACAACATTCAATGGAACGTATTCTTCTGAGTGCAAACTATCCAAAACTTTATTCAATATCACTTATCAATTTTCAAGAAGATATACTTTTTCAATATTTAACAGGTATGAAATTAAAAACTAAGTTTGTTATTAATTATTATAATAATGAATTAATATTCATCTATTTGTTATATTAAAGAACATTCAATCTTGTATAATCTTCTTACACGACAAATTACACATCTGAATATAGATATTCAGAATGAAACAGGACCACTATTATCACAAGTTTCATCAAATATATTTATATTGATTTTATCTTTATGTAAACGATTAATCAGTTTGAACTTTTGTCAGCTATTTTCTAATCGAAAGGTATGGATTTCTATTTATGACCAACCACAATTATGTTGCATGTCTGCAAGTTTAACTAAATTGAAAATAAATCTTGCATATTTTGATGATTGTCTTTATCTGTTTAATGGATCTCTCAACTGTTTATCAAAATTGATTATTATTGTGAAGAGAATTCGACGCACAACAACATACAAAACCAATGGTGTACGTAGAATTTCAATATTGAATTTTTAGAAAAAGACTTCATTTGAATAAAACGATACTGTTTATTTTTCTAGAAAAAACTTCACCAATTGAGATACTTCTCATTATCGTTAATTAATACGATATATATGTACGATTACGACAATCAAATTATTCCATTGCTCCGTCGAATGATAGATCTAGAAACATTAGTCTTATTTTTATCAATACTAAAATTTGACTCGACTGTTATTGATGGTATTAAATTATATGATGACATTCTTATTAATATGTCACAGTTGAATAAATTTTCTTTCAGTATAAATACAGAAGGTTTTATTAATAATGATATTAAAATTGATTCGACATCAAATGAAGACATTCGACGTACTTTCAATAATAAAATATATGAACAGGTTAATTCGTATGTCTGTGTTGAACGATGGAGATCCCTAATTAGATCCCATATTTATTCACTTCCATATCAATTTGAAAAATTTCTTAATCTTAACAGTTGTTTTCAAGGTGGTATGTTTGATAAAGTCCGTTGCTTGATAATGAATGATACACATCCGTTTGAACACCGATTATTCAAAGCTATTTCTCAAGATTTTCCTTTTCTTAAAGAGCTTATTATAAATAATGTTATACCACCTTCAAACAAGCAGTATTCACCGTCGTTAATTACATTTCCTCATCTTATTTTTCTCGATTTGGTTGAAGCACATGCTTATTATGCTGAACAATTTCTCGTCGATAAAAATATTCATTTACCTTGTTTATTGGACCTTTCGATTAAATATGAACCACTTGCAAAAGTAACAAACAATTTTACGAACGATGCAACACGTTTAACTTGTGCTCGTTTAAAAAGACTTCATATGAATAACTTATTTGTTCGACCAAAATATTTTCATAAGTATTTTCCTTTATTATATATGTCTGCTAGAAATGTTTTTTAATAAATAAAGTCATTTGTGAAAGTTAAATATAATTCAATTAATTGAAAGAGAGTCATTTTAATGAGAAAGGAAAATATTTTGTGTTATGTACTATACTTCGGCAAAAGTAATTCTTTTATTCTTTTTAATGGTTATTTAGATAGACTTTAAAGAATAATTTACACATGAACTATATCACTTATTACTAATGTTATAACTTTTCTAAAGCTTATTTGAATAAGAATTAATAAAATTTGTTTAACATATGCAAATAAATTGTTTTTTTTATCTGAGAAAAATGTTTTCATGTGTGTTTGTTTGTGCGAAATAATCTTCGATTCAAAATGAATATTACTCTTTTAGACTTGTTAGCATAGGCGGTATCAGGGCTCGAAATGGACCGACTGGCCCGAGCGAGTCACCTTTTTTATCAGGCCGGGCTCTGGCGGGCCATTTATTTTTCTAGGTTAGCCCGGCCCGACATGTAATATTGTTTTTTAAGTTTTTTTGTTAATTATATACTCATTTTATCTATCAAAAACCATCAAAAATATTTTATAATAGAAATTATATTTAAAATTCAGTCTTGTGACTCAAAAAAAAAATAAATCAGATTTATTTTGAACGATTAAATGATCACATATTTCGATGTATTTGAAAGTTTAATGATAAAAATGGTTGTTTTCATCAATTAAAATCTATCATTCTAATGATTGGAAATGTTAGTCATTGCATTTCCCTTTATTTAAATTCTATTCTAGTCGATAAATTTGAAGTACGCGAAAACTGATGTTTGTGCTACTAGTAAGATTTCAAAGGAATTTTTGTTATTGATAAAGAACTCATGAGTGTGTTGTTTTTTGTTTTTGAAGGATGTAGGAAGAATTACTTGTACAGTAAATCTAAGCAATTTCTTAAAGTAATTGCATCTCTTAGCTACACGCGAAGCTTCATCTCGAAAAATTGACATTCATTAAGGAAAGGGTAACCACAAGAGCAGTACCTTAAAAATAGACCATTATCTGAAAGTGTGAGCTTTAAATTTGATTTCTAAGCGTTCTATTTTGATTAAGGAATAAATTTACAGAGGCTAGAATATTTTCTAAAGATAAAATATCTCTTGCGAACTTATTCAGATTTTTATAATAAAATCTTTGTTGAGTATGATTATGTCAAAGGGTAAAAGCTGATGGTGCCTGATGGAGTCACATGTGACTCCAGCTGATTTCGACTGACTTCACCTAACTCCAACTGACTTCAAGCAACTTTGGAGTCAGTAAAGTCAGATGATTTCAAGTGACTCCGACTGATTCCAACTGACTTCGCCTAATTTCTAAAGTCCGAAACCGGCTGAAGTCTCTGCTTTTACCTCCTTGAATTATGAAGTGAACTAGAGCGTGGTAGAAAAATCTTTGAGCCAAATAAATATCCATACATAATGTTCGTAAGTTCATTTTTACACTTTAATATGAAAGAGTTTTCCTTGTTCATAAATTATTGTTAACAACTAGCTAGCTCGCTATCTGAATACAAGAAAAACAAATATTTATTCAGTCAAGAAAATGGTTAAATTTCCACTCGAGATAACTCAACTAAAAAAATAATACCAAGAAATATCGGATTACGTAAAATGAGTGTTGTGAACTTTTACAGCCTGACAATATGTTTGTACCTCATTCAAAAAGTAATTAGTTTTCGTATACAAAAACTTTATTGTGAGTTCGATAATCTTCGCTAGTTACACTCAAAATAGTACCGGATATTTTATCACAATTACGTTTATAATAATCGCAACGAACTACATACTTTGTTGAGAGGAAAAATTTGTGTCAAAAAAATTCTGTTGGGCCCGGGCCGAGTCTGGCGGGTCAGAAAATTTTATCGAGCCGGGCCAGACCGGGTTGAGCGAAACTAAAGTCGGGTCGGGCGGGCCTAGAGAATTTCCAGACCATATCGGGCCGGGCCATGAAAAATGTACCTTTAAAAAAATGAAAGACTTTTATCTTCTAGTAAAAGGTTCGCTGAAAATTTGTGTTTTGATAATTAAAGTATATTTCGTTTCATATCGGAGCTCTGCATAGGTTACGATGTTGAAGCCGTGCACTAAAACTATTTTAATTAGGTCTGGTAGAAGCACCATTTTTTTAATTCCTTCAACTTCAACGATTATCTTGAATGAACGCTTCATATTAACTATGGTTTTCATATCGGCTGAATAAACTGTGAAATGTTGAGAGTAGATGAATAACTGAATGGAAAATGTATTATAAAGTACGCATTATATTAATGATTTAATAGTTTAGAATGCGAAACAAACTGTTGCAAGTTTTCGTTCCTACAAAACCATAATAAATGTTTCTATAAAGATTCAACAATTTACAAATTCTAATTTATCAATTGCAAAGAGTCGTATTTATCTGCTAATTAAATTTTAACTGCTTCACCAACCAGCGCAAGTGATCCAATCCGACTTATGGATCTTACTGGAACACAGCGGATCTGGTATCCGATGGCCCCGAAAACCGACATCTTTCATGAAAAAATTTTCGAATCCGATCCGGTTTATACTGGATTCCCATCGATTGGGAAAAGATACAATTAGATTCAGTCTGAACTGATCATTGGATCATATCGTATCTTATCGAAACTGAGTTTTGGAAAATTGCGTATCAACTAAAGTTCTAAACCCAATAGTGTCGTATTTGGCCAGATTTTGGCAACTGGATATCCCATCGAATCATACCCGATGAAGTCCTACTCGATCACTTAAAATCCAACACTCGGATTATACAGGATTCATGCCAGAACTCGCCACCCCCAAAAAAAATCCGATCGGAAAGTCATCATTTTGGCTTAATTCTCGTCCGAATTCACCGGCAACTATAAGACGCAGTTCCGATAACCGGAGTTGACCAGATCTCCACATATCTGACAAGATTTACTCAAAGGAAGGATCACAGTTTTTGCATAAACCAGCCCAATTGAGTTGTCTCATTTACACTTGATAAAAATATATATTTCGGCAATAGAAACAATACCTGATGGTTATTTTTGCTATAAACCTCTTTGAGAGGTACGAACAGATGTGAAAATTTCGAACTTTTTAAAGGGCCAAAATAGGTCAAAAATTGTCATAAAATGAGTAGTTATTACAAACCATGTTGAATACATTCTTTCGTTTTTAGTTCATCAAATTAAATGAATTATACATCAGTATATCAAGTGCAAATAGCAGGTTGATAGTATATGTGGGCAATTTCATTTGTTAGAGGCGTGACTTCGCAAAATTAAAATGTTTATATCTCTGGATAACGAACTCATTTGGAACTGATATTTTTATAGCACAAACATATTAAATTACTCTAAATATCTTGATAAATTCAGCCATATAGTTGTTTGTTGAGAGAAGTTATGACGAAAAAGTAGCGTTAGGGACGTTACTCGTAAAAGGATAGCAACATTCACTGCGTACATTTTTGCTTTGAAAAATTTGCAGATTGAGAGAGCATTTTTAAAAACTAGATAGTATTCTTTATAGAAGACACTTGAGGCTACAAAATCTTTATCCAAAGTTTTTTATGGCCATGTCCCGATTTTCCAAAGAAATCAGTTTACTTTTCGTTAGAGACGTGACAGAGTATGAATCGACTATTTTTTATGCTTTCAGTTCTCTGCAAATATTCAATCATTTACCGTGAAACTTAGGACTCCTATTCTGCTAACGAGGGAACCCCACCAACTGATTAAAAGCTTTAAGGCTCATATTCTGGTCATAAATCGGACTTAGTGGGACTGGAGAAACCCTAGAAGGATTTGTGCCCCTGAGCCTTTTTGGTTGAGATACGACTGTCTCGGATTTAGGATCAGAAATGCATGTAAGTCGCTTGTTGTATCTGAATATAATATTTAACATACATAAAGGGTGTCCCATAATAACTGATGATAAATTGTTAACAATATTTTTCATACTTTTTCTTGACGTAGAGGGCTGAATTTTTTATCA
>JAJEKB010016448.1:0-10779 GCA_022393335.1 Macrotrachela quadricornifera | reverse complement strand
ACAAGTTTTCAATTCTTATTATCTAATTTTGAGAGAAACACTCGACTTTTCTCAATGTTTAAGGAAAATTTAGAAAAATTAAATAAGTACTTTTGTAGCTCGCGATCTGGCGGTTCTAACGAGATATGACAAACGATTCTATCTCTTAGTACAAAAAACTAGATAGATTCGTACGATCAGTAATAGATATCCACTTTTTCAGCATATAGGGGTATGAATGTTATATGGAGTTTTTTTAAACTTTTTTTTGCTTTCCGTTTGATCAAATAACATTTACTGATTCAGTTTTTCACGCTGATTCAGAATATGATATTTAAAAAAACACTTAACATAATAAGTTATTTTAAATTTTAGTACTTTTTGTAAAAAAAAGCAAGATATAGTTACATATATGACATTTGTAGTCATTCAACTTGTTTAGCATTTTTCTCAGCCAAACAACGATCAAATCCAAACAAATTATACATATTCGTGATCAGCGTTTCATGCTCTATCGAATCATATATAAATGAACGAGAAAAAAATCCACCGTAATTTTGCACTTCCTGCACCTTAGCTTCTTTTCTGTCGAGATATTTAGTTTTTATATCATTTTTTAGGAGAAAGCCGTGGTCCCCCTCAGATTCATCTGGAAAATAAATTTTCGAATTTCGACTTGAAACTTTGCCCAGAGAAAGGTCTTAATGAGTCTAGTTTATTCTGAAAGTTTTCAATTTTTGGACTAATTCTATCTCGAGATACGAGTATAAGAAAAATACTATTTTTCACATCACCTACAGCACAAAATGTTAAGTGCTCATATTTAAGGATAGAAGCAACCGAGAAATTTGAAACTTTCAGGATTAACTAGTCTCATCAAGACATCTCTCTGCGCAAATTTTCAGGTTGAAATTCGAAAGTTGATTTTTCGGGTGAACCTCAGGATGACCATGGTGTTGTGCCACAAAATCCTAAATATCTCAACAAGGGTTCAAAACCGCATCTTACCGAATTCATCAAAGATAGATAGTGATACGCTGTATCGAATAAAAAATTAAAAATGCAATAAACACTTCCGGGTGATCCTGCGTAGACATTACATTATTTGCCAGCGGTCATTTTTTACTCCACTAGATATAATTTCCTTGTTTTCTGTACCTAAAGAAGACTTTAAAAAATTCCAATAATCTTTAATGTATAGTAAGCATGTATCACTATATAATGGTACAATAATAATTGCTTATAACTGTATTATAAATTAAAAGCAGAGTGTTTCCTAATATATTGCTATTGCCAATATTCACGTGATTTTGCTATCTTGCTGTTACCACTTCATCATATATTATAGAACATCAATCAGAACATAGACCATAGTTAACGGCCGGAGCACATTACCTTTCATATCAGACGACATTCAGGTTCAAATCTTGAAAGTCTATATTTCCTCCTGGCTGTCCACTGTGGGAGGGGGCATAACTTGCTGGTATCTGAAAACATTTTGGATTAGAGACCTATAGCGTCAGTATTTACAAAGAATCACTATTAAAATCCTCCGAAAACACCATTTTTTCGATTTTGGTGAGCAAAAAACCAAGTTTTTCAAGAGCAGAGGGAGGCGTAATGTCCCACGCCCTCCTCGCTACGTCCCTGAATACCGAATAGTAAAAAGATCGAAAATTAAAAATAATAATTTGATAGAACGCCGAAATTGCACAAACTACTATTTTGTTATAAATAATCGTGTGATATTTTTTTTATTTTATTAGAGAAATTGACGAATAAAAGAATTTTTGACGTAAATCAATAGTTAGAAGAATAAAAGAATTAAATGAATAAATTAGCTAAAGTTACAGTTTTCAACTCTATTTTTTGTCTCCTCCCCTTAGAAATGAAAAAAAATTTAAGATTTTATTTAATGAAACTGAATAATCTAATCAGGCAATGAAAATAGTTGCGCGGTGAATCGTTTCGTATCGATCACCCGATGATGCTATGTTTGTTAGTAATATCATGCATATGTCTTATATCCATTTCAGTAATTTTAAACGTCAGAAATCTTATAGAATTCATATGTTGCGATATATTTATATTTCAATGCAAAGTATAAGTCTGACTCATCTTTCACCACTCACTCAAAAGTTTTTTTTAAAGTTCATCAAGAGAATCAATATGAGTTTTATTCAGTTGTTGTTTCAAGCACCCCCATATTGAATAATCTATAGGTGCAGCATCAGGACTGTCAGGCATCCATTCTTGTGGTGTTATATAATGAATTTTGTTTTAGTCCAAAAATCGAACTGTTTGTTCGGCAGTATGACTTAGTGCCGAATCTTGATGAGGAAACCATTTCATTTTTCGTCTTTTTAGAAATAAACGTGGAACATCTTGTGCTAAAAATGGCTTCAAAACTCTTGTTAGCGTAATAATTTGAATTAGCATTTGTACCAGGTGCAACTAAACGAAGTGCAGTTTTTCCTTGGCTTGATACACCTCCCCATACCATAAAACCTTTTGGTCGTGAAGTGTTTTATTGAATAATCATTCGATCATATTCGGGGTCAGTTTTTTTTTATATAACATACTTTTCTTCTTCCACTAGTTCCATCTAAATAAAACTAAGCTTCGTCTATTGTAATGAACTTATATCGATCACGCGCTAATCGAAGATAAAGTTGAAATGACCGCTGTCCACGCTTCATAATATTTTGATGATGTTAACTTTTGAACTTTCTGTTTTTTTCGAAGAGTAGATGCAGAATTTTTGATAATATTCGAGACAGTCAATTGGCTTATGTGAAGATCTTTAGCAATAGCGCGGTGAGTTGGTGGATCTTCGACGTCAATCTTCTTGATGATCTTCTTAATAATATATGGTGTTTCTGATAGTTTTTTTCGAAAAATTTTAATTTTAGATACAGAATTTTTTTGACGGGCGAACTTTTGTTTGATATTTGACACAATACGTTGTGATATATGTATACCATCAAGTTTCAAAATGTTCACAATTCGAGGCTGAGAATAACCGTGACGTAATATGTGCAAAATACATTCTTCGACAATGTCGGAAATTTTCTTACATGGCATTTACTTAAAATTAATTTAAACGAATTGCACTAAAGAGGAAGGCTATAACTGTCATGGAGAGGAAAGAAAAAAACTGTTCAATATATAATGCGCACGTGTTATCACGAATACTATTAACCATGATACAAGCAGTCTGTATATGAAAAATAAAACTACTTAGGGGTATCCAAAAGTAGTGAGAGTGGTACGTTTTTTTCTTACAGAAAGCTCGAGTATATTTTCTTTTTTTATAAAAAGATAGAGCGTCTTTTGCTCCATTTTTCTATGCTATTTGATCACTATTCATCTAATATCATAGTAATCAAATTTTGAGCAACACTGTTTTTGTTGACACCTAGCTGGTTATTTTAGATTATAACGGATGAAGTACTTGAATTTTATTTTGTCATTTTATCGTCATTCAACAAGTTATATTAAATAATCAAAATATACCACAAGATACAGGATAAAAAGCTGCACAATTTATAAAGGACTACTTATTTTATAAGTGCGCTCTTTTGTTTTCAGAACCAGGAAAACTCTGAGCGACAAAGTGTCGACGTTGTGAAAATAGGATCTTTTTTTGGTAAAAGCCGTATTCGTTTTTTCCTGTGTCATCTTCTTATAGTTGTCCTTTAGAAATTGTAGAGCTTTCCAAGCTGCATCTTGTAGTGTATTTTGTTTTTCAAAGAAACCTATCAAATAATAAGAAAATGACACGGAAAAAAAGGAACACAACTTTTACCAAAAATAAGGTGCTGTTTTCGCAACGTCGAAATTTTGTCGCTCAGAGTTTTCCTCATTTTGAAAAGAAAAAAGTGCAACTACAAAACAATCAGGTTTTTATAAATTGTAGAGCTTTTCATGCTGCATCTTGTGGTATATTTTGATTTTTTAATACAACGTATTAAACGATGATAGAATGAAATACAAAATGTTTCACACGTTTTGATCTAAAATAACCAGCTAGGTGTCAACAAAAACAGTGTTGCTCAAAATTTGATTGCTATGATATTAGATGAATAATGATCAAATAGCATAGAAAAATGGAGCAAAAGATGCTCTATCTTTTTAGAAAAAAAGAAAGTCTATTCGAGCTTTCTCTAAGCAAAAAAGGTACCACTCTCACTACTTTTGAATACCCATAAGTATTAATAATCATGACAACAATCCTAAAAAATTTTTTTTCATACTTGTTTGAGATTCATCAAGATTTTGGGCTAGAGCCAGAGAAACTAACAAACAAATTATGATTTGATAGAAGAGCTGATGCTCTATCCAACTGTGCTCAAATAAAAAAAAATCGATGTACTACATAAATACAGCAAACGTCACAAAACTAGTAAAAATAACGTAATCAACCTGTGTTATCCAGCTGAAAACTAACAAGAAAGAAAAATTTATTTACTCCATTTGAAACATGAAACTATTGTTAGAAAATAATACTAGCAACATATTTATCATATGATTTGAGTTACTTTGTGGACAAAGGTACATAATACAACAGTTTCGCATTGGGAAAAGAATCATTTCCCATTGCAAGAAAAACCATATCGTTGAAAATTTAAGTCTATGCGAAATATCATACAATGGATTATATTTGTATACGTATATGGGTTAATCCATGGAGACCCAACTACTTTTTGGAAAAATATTTTTTTATCAACTTTTTTCTGCTGGTTAGTCCGGTATGCAGTAGAAAATAAGTTTGGCCGAAAAAAACTCCAAGGTCGTATTTGATATAATAGAGATCCAAGGTGATTTGTCGGAACATATATAGGCAGACTCGATTATTGTGATTATTCCAATGTTTCGAGCTGATATTTTAGTCATAGACAGGCAGCTACTAGTCAAGCAAAACCTCCAAAGGATTTCTATTTTGGATGGATTCCTACTGAAATAGCCCGTTTTTAAGTGAAGTGATGTGTATAGATTTTATATGAAAAATATAGTTTCTTGCTGATTGTGTAAAAATTGTTTTTCTTAAAAATATGCTATTTCAGTAGGAATCCATCCAAAATAGAAATCCTTTGGAGGTTTTGCTTGTCTAGTAGCTGCCTGTCTATACCTAAAATATCGGCTCGAAACATTGGAATAATCATAGTAATCGAGTCTGCCTATAGATGTTCCAACAAATCACCTTGGATCTCTGTTATATCAAATACGACCTTGGAGTTTTTTTCGGCCAAACTTATTTTCTACTGCATACCGGTCTAACCAGCAGAAAAAAGTTGATAAAAAAATATTTTTCCAAAAACGTGGTTGGGTCTCCATGGTTTTACCCATATATATATATTTTTCTTTCCATTTGTCCTTGTTGAACCATTTCTCTTTGAAAGAAAAACCATTTCACTCTAAACTCAATTGTATGTGAAATATCATAGAATAGATTATATCTACATACGTATATATTTTTTTTGTCTTTCCATTGCTTATTATTGAACCGTTTCTCTTTGAAAGAAAAATCACTTCAATCTAAATTCAAGTACATATAAAATATCATAGAATAAATTATATATATCCCAGATCGATCGTTCCATTGGCTGAATCCCGCCGAAACCTGCAGGAAACTAGGTCATTTTCGGTGAATTTCCGCCGTTTCCACGCCGGATTAAAAAGGAAACAACAGGAAAACAACAAGGTTTTTGGAAGCAGTATTCTCGCCAGAATTTCTCCTCACTGGAACTGTTCAAATCGTCTCAATTCCAGCCATCAGAAAAAGCTGGAATAATTCAATATCCCACAGGATATTCATCGGAACAACAACGTAAACTACCGGAAACTAAGCCGTAAACCGGTGGAAATTACAACGTGTCCGATTGTTGAAGACATATTAGATTCTCCACACTCTTTTCAACATTTCTTCTCCAAAGGTTATCACTCAGCTTATCATAAATTCTATTTTCGATACATGCGATTCTCTCAGTATTTTCCCATAATTATTCAGGAAAATTCTTCAAGATTGAAGTATGTATTTCTTATAGATTTCTCGATGGATTTCGAAAGGATTTCGCTCAGAATTTCTCGAAAAAATCAAGAATTTCCCAAGGGATTTCCATGATTTCTTTGAGGGTATCCCAAGGATTTCCATGGTTTCCTTAGGGATTTCGAGGATTTCTTAAGGATTTCCCTATGATTTACCATAGAAATTGATTCAAATTTCGTCAAGGATTTCTCGAGGATTTCGTCATGTGTTCCGCTGGAATTTTGTAGAATCTTTCCTACTCTCTTGTTTCCACTAGACGCTTTTCTAGTGCTTCAGTTTCACAAGACATTTTCCTTGTCTCTCGATTTCATTAGAATCTTTCCTAATTTTCCTGGTAAATCTCTGGAAGCGTCTCCAGAAAATACACATGAAACTAAAAAAAACACTTCTATATATAGTTGTTAGCCTGCAAAACAAAACGGAGAATGAGTAATTGTCGGAAATTTTATTTAAATAATATTTAAATCTGGTTTTGGGATTTTTTTGAAATATAAACAGTTAATTAATTAAATACTTTAAAATTCCCTTGACTTTAGTCAGGGTCTCAATTTCGAGATTGGCGGTGTGTTTATATGTTTGTCCGCACCTCGGATTGGTCAATTCTATCGACCCACCAGAATGCATCTTTGCTACGACTCACATATAGTCAAGTAGCCGACTACGGGCACGTCCTCAACTACTATATATTGGAGGTACCCTTGGATCCTCTAGTACTATATATTATGGGTACCGTTAGGTAGTCAAGTACTATATATTAGGGATACTCTTGGGTCATCAGTACTATACATCAGAGGTACCCATAGGTCCTAAACTACTATGTATCGGTGGTACTCCCTGTTATCGAGAGCTATCCCCTTGGTTTTAGTCGGAATCTTAATCTCTAAAAGGAGTGTACTTGTTGCAAGGGTATAGTTCGAATCTACAGTCAAGGGACCTAGTGGATCTCCTCAATCCACGCTACTTGTCGTATGTTTTAGTCGATTTTTTGCTCTGAACTAGATTTGATAGGTATTCGTTTTAAAGAACATTATAAAAAGTGTAAAAGAGCGTTTACTTCATTTTGTGTTAAATATCTGTGTAGCAATAAAAAAAACATCGTTCCCGCAGATGTATGTGAATCTGTTACACCGAGCTTTGAAGAATTATTGAGCAGAAATTGGATTGAGATTGGTCTGCATGCAACATATTGCTAGAAGTCTTTTTTCCATAACATAACATAGTAGTGAATGTCAGTTTGCAAAAATATGATGGAATCGAAAGAGCAATTCGCTTCAGATAGAGTTTTGAATGGCAATGAACGATAAATCTATTGAGAGAGGAACGCCTGCAAATGACAACCGCTTGTGATCGCAAGTTTTGCATTTAAACGTGTACACTCGATTTTTTCGAGAATACACTATGTTTCATGTTTGCGGAAGCATCGAAATACATGGAATTACAAGCAAACCTGCACAAAAAGTTTTTTTGAAATGTTTCTGTTCTTATTTTAAACAATTAGGTAATGATTTTTTCAGATAAAACTCTTTGATTGCTGTACTACAAGTTGGCCATATATAAGTATGATTAATTTTCTGTTAAATAGTGAATAAGAAAAAAAATGTATAGTTAAGAATCTTTTATCTTGACATATGAACTATTATTTTATAATAGGATAACTACTTTCCCATACAATAAGACATAACGAACAATTTTTTTAATAAAGATGGTGTCATTTATAGGTTTTTTTTGAAGATAATAAAGTTTTGATCAAGAAAAATCTATTTTATGACAGAGTGCTAATAGAGGATCATTTGCCCTTTTCATGATCAGAGATTTAAAGCGTCATTAAGAAAATTAAGATATAGAGAACGTGTATGAAATTATACTCCCAATCAGAAGCATGTAGAAAAGCGTTTCAAAACCGAGCCAGAGTGTCTATGCTAGTTCTTTACACGTCATATTCTACTTCAGAATTAGATCTTATCTTAATATTTCCACTTGTTGACTATGTTCTTCCTTTGTTTTCCTATTTTTAAATTCATATTTGAAATCAAAATCAAATTCTACATTTGATGATATGTAATCTAATACAATTAGAAAAAAAGATTTTTTTTCGATGGTCCTGGGTTTCCTCACATGTTCCAAATGAAATCATGAAAAATGAAAATCGTTTTTTGATGAAAACAGTACATCACTTTGCTCAGAATTTCATGGTGATTCTGGGTATGTAATTCTGTCTAAAAAAAATATCATAGTCAAAAAAAATGGATTCATCATTATTTTTCCTTGTTTTATTAATAATAACCTTATTATGTTGAAAAATAAGTAAAGAAATATTCTAGTCTTGTAGAATACTTTATAAAAAATATTTTTTGCAAAGGAATATTACTGAAATCTTTTTTTATTTCAAAGAAAATTTAGTTTTATTACTATCAGTAAAAATGACGAGGATTATACATTTCCCCATTTATTCTAGCACGATTATACGTTTACTCCATTTGGGGCAAGCGTATAGAATTTTTTTCTCCATAGCTCTCCAAAAAAGATTTGTATCCGGCAGTTTCCAACGAGCCGTTTCGAAGTCGGAATTTGTCGGATTTTTCGGGCAGCTTTCCACAATGTTTCCGGCTGAATATGGCAGGAAGGTGACAGGAAAACTTCCGGCCTAGATACTGCTTCCATATTCCGGTGTATTTTCCGCATATTCCCGCGCAATCGTCGGAATGCGCCGGAAATATCACTGGACCCGACCGTTTCCGGCCGTACATTTTTGACATGGGTATATATAAGTATATATATATTTTTTTCTTTCCACTTGTCTTTGTTGAACCATTTCTCTTTGAAAGAAAAATCGTTTCACTCTACATTCAAGTATATACGAAATATCATACAATAGATTATATGTGTATATGTATATATTTATTTTTCTTTCCATTTCTCCTTTATATGTATGATGTTTTGTGGGGTGAAGCATTTCTCCATAAACGAGAACAATTTTCCCAACGACTGAGTACAATTGTCCACTGCTGGTTGCAATAATATATGCTATATACCTATAATGTATAAAGCTTTCAATCAAAGTTTATTCTCTGTTATGCAATAAAAGGAAAATAAAAAAAAATCATCATAACTAAAAAAACATTAAGAACTATCTTAACTAAAAATTTCATATACAACCATCACTACAGAAAAATGAGTCAGTATCTGAAGATAAGGATAATATATAACAATTAAATTGAATAAAGCGTCATTTTGACGATAGTTTTACACATTTTTGTCGTTGACTGCGTATTCACTCGCCAATAATTTCGCAAAAAGATTCATCTACATATATGTGAATGTTTAACAAGAAATGTATTGAATCGCATGAAATCCACTTTGTGAAATTTGTTGTTCGTATATTTGTTGGCACCTTTTTTTGTTTTAATAGAGGATTATTATCCATCTAAATCGCAAGATATTACCCATGTAAAAAAATTAAGGAAAAATCTTATTAAAATTAATAAAAAAATCATTAAAAATCGGTTAAAATCATACCATTTTAATGAACTTTTAATCATTTTTTAACCTATTCGAATTAAAAAAAACACTTAAATTTTCTATTCATTTTTTTTACATAGGTAGATTGAATACGTCATTAAAAATATTTTTTCAGCATTTATTGAAGCAAAATGTTTTTAGTTTTCATAAACACTCACCGCTCTGGTTTGATCATCAGTTACATTAGCTTCCTGTTCCACTATTTCTTGATTTACAACGATTAATTGGGCACAACTAGAAATACTCTGACCATCGTCTAAATAAAATAAGATTTATCCAGTATTAGCAAATTATCAAAAACATATATGTAATACTTGAAACTTGAATTCAACTATTTAACTATTCGAAGAGGTAGAGCGGAGACATTGGGGGTGCAGAACCTTACAGAAGCACCTGCGGGTGAGGTTGAAATCCTGGAGGAGGACGTACCAACACCACATAGAGTTATATGAGGGTGTGGGCGAAATGTTGGAGGTGGGCGTACCAACTGCACACTAGGCCAGCGGAGAGTGAGGGTGAAATGCTAGATGAGGGCGTGCCAACAACACTCAGGGCCAGCTGAGGGTAAAAGCCTGAAGGAGGGCGTACCAACACCTCAAAGGGCCAGCTGAGGGTAAAAGCCTGAAGGAGGGCGTACCAACACCTCAAAGGGCCAGCTCATAGTGTTTGTGGGACGCTTGGAAAGGAAAATACGTGAATAGTTGAAAAGTTGAATATTTGCATAGTGGAATGGTTGAATACTTGAAGTAATAGTTGAATACTTGAATTCAACTTTCAAGTTTGACACTACTGCTTTCGCTCTATCGATTGGTGTAATTTGATAATAGTTTTGACCAAATTTTTATGATGAAAAATTTCATAAACAAAAATTATTGAAAATCTATCGTTTTTCATAGAGTGATATTTGAAATATACTTTTTGATTTGCTAAAGTAACAAAAGATATTATCTATAAGTTTTGAAAATTTGGGTTTTGAGGTAACTTTTTATGCTCTTTCAAGTCATTGAGCCTATTTCGTACACTACACTCAAAAAAAATAGGAGCTTTTCCGAACCCCCAAAAAAGGTTCGGCAGATGTGAAAAAGATTGGAAATATGTTGAGAATTTGAAAAACGAATAAAAAAATCTACAAAACCTTTAAAGGATCTTCCTCTGGATACACGGAAAGATCCTTTTTGTCTCGAAACCTTTTTAAGTTTCGTAGAGCAAAAAATGGATTTGTAGGCATATAC
>JAJEKB010016447.1:0-10171 GCA_022393335.1 Macrotrachela quadricornifera | reverse complement strand
TGTATGTTAGAATGCTCTCTAACAAAATGGGCATGGGTTTTCCGAACAATGCCTATTCAAAAATTATGAAAATGTTCATTTGTGTGCGAGGTTTACCGAATAGCACTCGCGAACATGAAAGGCAAAGGCATGGACTTTTTTAATAATGCCTATCCATAAATTATGACTATGCTTGTTGAAGTGCGGGTTTTCCGAGTAACACTTTCACACATAAAAAATAGGACGCGGGTTTTCTGAGCAACGTCCTTCCTCTTCAAAACAGGATGGGCTCTACGTGCCGAAGAGGAGAAACACGGAGATGATTCGTGGCTAACAATCCTGCATTTCTTATACAATAGCAAAAGAAGTAAATAATTTGTCATCATATTTTCAGACGCAGTAATAAATATACGATATACAGTCGATAATTGTATAGTTGTTCAACAATAATGTAGAAAAAAAATTTTCTAGCTTTTCCTTTTTCTATGATCCAAAGGTCCATGAGTATAAACAAACTGTGGAAACATGAAAAGGAACTATTCATGTATTAGGTGATCAGTCTTTTTAACTACTGACATGCGACTGCTCTCGCCGTCTTACACTTATCATAGGATAGTCAAAAGTTAACTCTGTCCAAACCTCCTTCCATCTAATCATGTCTAAATTAAAATATGTTTTTTCAACATGTATAATTTTGTCAATGATTGCCCTGTAATAAGAAAATTATAGATTACAGCATCTTCGAACGCTCCCTATCGGCTCTAGAATTATAAGTTTTTATTATTGGATGACTAGTCAACCGTTATTCTTGAACACGTAATACTGGAATATCCATTAACTAGCTTGATTTATTTTTATCATTCTCAGCAAACTTTTTCTGAATCATTTTCCAATGGATCTTATTTCGTTAACAACAGAAGAAGTTCGAAATTTATTTAAATATCGAAATGTAATTTTAATTGGTGATTCGATCGTTCGAGGTATTTATAAAGATTTATACTGCATATTGACCGATAATAATCGTTTGTTATCTTCAATTGAAATGAAATTCAATCGACATCAGCTTAAACAAGAAACATCATTTGGTGAAACGATTGAAAAATTTCCAATTAATCGAACAAATAGTACATTTAATATTGAAAAACGACTTTTAAAATCAGAAACTTTCGGATATGATATTACCTACTTATTTACTAGCCGTATTTGGAATCGACAAATGATTCAACTATTATCATCATTAAACGAATATGATATAATTATAATTAACAGTCAAATATGGGATTTATCGCGTTATAAAGATTATAAGGGAGAATTATATATGAAAAATCTTGATACTTTTTTTTCAAAAATAAGTCATATGAAAAACAAAATTATATGGTTATCAAATGCACCAATAAATAATTCAAAAGATTCAAGTTTATCACGTGTTTTATCAAAAACAAATCCATTAACAATTAGTAAAGCACAACAGTATGATATACATACATTAGATTTATATCGGCTTGTACGAGCGTAACGCGATGACGTTTTGGCACTACTTTTTCTAACTTTTCTCGGTAACAATGTCAGCTGAAGACTTTATTTTTTCATTAAAACATGCATCTATGTGCTCTGCATAATCTCGCAAAACTTCAGTTCGTTTGAGTGAGTTGTCTGAAAATTATTGATAAAATGAAAGCCGTAACGCAATGACGAAAAAGGGACAAGCAGTTGAGGGTGGTGTGTTTGCTCTTCGTTTTTCTGCGAAAGTGTACATTATTTAAGAAAACGTTCTGTACATCATTTATAGTGAACACTCTAAAGTACTCTAAACAATAATTATATTACTTAAATAGCGCTGTTATTCTAACGAAATATTGATTTGATTGACGTAACGCGATGACGCTTGGTTTTATAATGAAGTTTTTCTCTATATTTTCTTTTGATTAATTTGTAACTGCATGTAGCGAATGTAATAATTTTTTGAGTGCTTATAGTAAGGAAGTAATCAATGTTCTTTATTCTTTATTTCAATAGAGAAATTATTAATTAACATATGGTTTTAACCATTATAACAATCAATAAACATATAATCAAGAAAAAAAATCTCTTTCATCGAAAAAATGATTACATTAGTATAAAAAAGTTTCATTAATTATAAGCAAATACTGTTTTCATCTAAGTGTTCGTCAAGTAAAGTCACACTATCGCTTGAATATAACTAAATTTCGATTAAATTGAACAAATAAAAAACAAATATTCTATAGTATACATAATTCTAATTTAAAAATGAAAAGTTTTTTTGTTTGAACTACTAGAATAAAATCGATATTCAATCGAATTATTATTCAAAACTTTAACTGAATGAACTTTCTTCGTTGCTGGTACCGTCTTTAACCCTTTCACGCCGGGGGTATTTTTTTAGTGAAATATTCGCTCGTATTTATTCCAAAGATAGTTTTTATTCAGTCTGTAAAATAGTTGCACGTCTGAAAATGAATATAGTCTTTTCCATTATTGGAAGTCCCAGTATCCAATGTCTCCGCCCTTTATAATATAATTTTTATTAGAAGTATTTCAATCAACAGGACAGGAAAGTAAAAACGAATTTCACTGAAGATATTATAAGAAAGAGGGCATATGCAGTTTCATTCATGCTAATAGAACGAAAGAAAACAGATCGAATATTAAGGTACAATGATGCCATATTGTACCTCTCAGAGGCTGAAAAACTTGCTTTTTTCAAGCTTTTTGAGACAGATGAGAGAAAGTGTTTACTGTTTTATATTAAAAGCTCGTCTTTGTTACAAAAGTTCCATCAATCTCAGTTCCTGCCACCTTACAATAGACAGAGTTTCTTAGATGCCAGTATTAAATTGCATTCTGAGTTTATTTTTTTATCTCTATTTTAGAAAAATGTCACCGTCCCATATATGGGACACCCGGCGCGAAAGGGTTAATGATTGAAAAACTGGTTCCATTTGTATTTTTGATACATCTATATCAGATTGAGTTAATTCATCAATTTCAATTGTCGTTGTTTTTGATTGAGAAATACGCACAAACTCCGCTGCTGATGTGCACTGTTGCCCACCTAAAATTGCACGATACACAAGACGTTTTACCGTGCCACCAAGGGCGTCAACCACGCCCTTTCCGTGAGATGTGGCTAAGAAGTGCCAGTTTAAGATTACCTAAACAGTTTTTATGTACCTTATTGCTAAATTTCTAGAACGAATAACACTAAAATATGTACCTTGTATTGTTCAGACAAACGACATAAATTTCGAAATAGAAATTTTTGCTTGAACTGTTGTGTTGCTCCATCAGAAAAAATATGAATTTCTTTCAAATTATTGAATTGTTGCTTCAACTTTTTAAATAATTTATCAAGTGATGCACTAATACAATATTTATCATGATCTAAATTGTTCGAAACGTAAACGTATGATTGACCGTCAACACCACCGGCACACCAAACATATGATGTAAATAATGAAACAGCACTCTGGGAATAATATGAACTTTGTACAGCATTTTGCATTGTTAATCGAAAATTTTCACTGTAGTCCACCTGTAAGCAAATTATTTCATCACTGGAAAGTGTTTTCATCGTCTCGAAGAAACTAGCTTGTTGTCGTTTAATGAAAACGTGAACCAAAAATGGTTCAGTTTTCTCTTTCAAAACAACCAAACATTCTTCAATTGTACCTTCATAATCTATTTTTTGTGTTTTACCATCACTCTGTACCCATTGAGACCATTTCATTTGCTGTGCTGGATTTTTTACCAAATCCAAGATTCTTTCCTTGAAATAATTTTTACATATTAAGCAAGAACTAAACATACACTTTTCTTCCGTCTCAGCGCAAACAAACATAGCTGAGAATTGATGAAGTGATTCCAATGGAGTACATCGAACATATTTGAATAAATCTTTCAATAGCAAGTTGATATTCTCATGATGTGTACAAAGACAGCTACGATAAGACATATGTGATTGAGTTAAAATATTTGGTGGACGTAATTCATTAAATGAAGTCAATGATAAAGTAACATCTGTATTAGCATATTCAGTCAAAAATAAGCCATATGTTTCCCGAACATTATATAAAAGAATTCGTTTTTATAGTGTTGTTCCAATACCATTATCTTTAATTGTAATGTAATCTCGCTTACCAGGCATCTGGTATGACATATTATCACGGTTATAAAATTTCACTACTGCTTCCTTTATATCATTAGATAAGGATCTTTGTTGACGTTGATGATGAATAACTGCTTTAGGAATTAAGTTTGATTCTTGTGCAATATGTTTCACTACATTGACACGTTTGTTTGAATCTTTTGGTAATGACTGGACAACTCGTTTAACAGCTTTTCCGAACGTTTGCCGGTTTTTGAATGATAAGGATTGATTCTCACTTGAAAGTTGATTTTGTTTTGCTCTGTATCACTTTGATGCTTGTTTTTGTCGAATACGAAGTTGTTCTAATGATTCTTTTGTCAAATTACGACGTCGTTGGTTGTCTCGGATACGAGATTTTTCTTTCATTTGTTGAAATTTTATTTTATTATTTGATAAGTTCATACGATAAATCTTTTGTTTTTCCGCATTTGATTTTGCCATTAAATAAACAATAAGTCGAAGCGTGATCCATATTTATCAAAGAAAAATATTTCGATACGGCTTTACAAACGCCAGCAACTGTGAATGGGCAATCCTATCTTAAGATTGGATTGCTCTTGATGGCTAGCACTTGGAATGAGGAGAAGAAGAGTGATGATGGTTTATTCCAAAGAAATCAGTGCTATATATAGCGTATATGAACACAGGAGAAAGTGGACAATGACTACATAGTATCACAAAGCGAAACTGATGCAACTAGAGAGATGATGAAATGGCAACAATGAAAAGATGGTGAAATAGATGATGGACAATACGAAAGAAAATGAGATAGAAGATAGGTAATGAGAGATGATGAAATAGAGATGAAAGATGATGTAATACTGAATGTGAAGAGAACAAAGACAAGAAACATATGTTCACATATATGAAGAAAACAGAAAACATATGTTACATATGCAAAGAGAACAGAAAAAATACATATATGTAGAGAATAGAAAAAAATGTGTGTCGAGACTCGAAATAGAAGATAGCCATGTTAGAAGAGAAGATGATGTATGTCATCTTCTAACAGAGATTTAAATTATTCATAGAATCAAAGATAGTTGGTTCAAATTTGATTAGGCGAGAAAGATTAAATCGGATTGGTGATTCTAGTTCAGCTGTATGGTATAAATGAAGACTAATTATCATGAATTAATAATAATTTAACAATAGACATTCATAGAAATTCGATTTTGGTAGCTTATAGCTATCAATGAATGTCAAATCGCTTTTTGGAATTTTTTTTTTGAAATATGCAAAGTAAAAAAAAACAAAAAAAACGTCATCGCGTTACGCTACATTTTTCTATTAAAAGAAAAGCTTCGATCCAAAACTATGTGCATCAGATAGCCCATAAAAGTTAGCTGTAGATATCTAGGTTTCATGAAATAATGATGCTTATCAATACGTAGCGACAAACAATAATGATTTTTTGGTTACGCGATGACGTTAAAAATATCTTACTTTTCTGTGAGGTAGCTCGAAATCAAAATCACATATAAGAAAATCATTTGTTAAGTAAAAAGACACTTATCATAGTGTAGATCTAATCAGCCTTGACCAACTTTATACATATCAAAGCTTGTCTGTATATAAGCTAGACAGATTGATGGTTCGAATCAAGTGATTGTCCTCGTTATATTAGTGACATCTTCATTACCAATCATAAAACGCCAGAAAAGAGACCTATTAATGAAACAAAATGTGTTTTCCTATGGTTCAATCTATGCTCTTCAAGATGAGATTAATCATTTTCTCAGATGATGACTTCGAACTCCCGGTCGGTGAGGTTACACATTAGGCGTACAAGCTGATATACAAAAATGAAAGATTATATGGAATTACTTTCTAATGATGGCGTACATTAGTCTCTCCAAGGTCAAAGACTGATCACGAAGTTTTTGATTGATCTTTTATCTCATCTTCCACAACAATCAAATGTACAGGATCATATTCAACAACCACCATTAGATAAAACTAATAATAATAACAATAATAGTTCAGGTCCTTCTTCGAGTAAGTGCATTTTTTTGGTATTATTATTCGTTAAACAAATATATGTTTGTAAAATATAGAAATTAATTTTATCAGTCGACGTGATATTGGAATTAATACATTTTCATCTTCAATACAAGATCGTTCAAGAACCAATAACTTTCACAAAAATAAGAATAAACGCTTTAATTCATCGAATCGTAATAATCAACAAAAAGATAATTATGATGCTAAACGATTTAAATTTACAAAAGAAATGGCTGAAATTATTGGACATACTCTAGGTGTAGCCTGGAAAGCAGCCCACTAAAAAAAACTAAAATTCATTTTTTGTTCTTTGTTTTCATTTCGGTTATCGTAATAAAAGAAACTATAACTTCTTTATGTAGTTGACAAAAGCTAGCGTATATGAATTGCTTTGCACTTTAGAACAGACGAAGAAGTCAAAAGTGGCATAGTCTGAGATGGTCTATCAATTCTTATACTTGCTCATTTGTTACCTGAAGATAAAAGCAGTTCATTCAATCGAATGATTCGTTAGTAATTTACAAAATTTGTCTAGAGACTGTATAAATTAAAATTCTATCTGAGAAAATTTCGAAATTATCGAATAATTGAATTTGTTCGAAATACCGACTTCGGTCGCTTGTTTGATACCTATAATGCTATAATCTATCGGTTTGCCTTGTAGTTTATAAAAAGATTTAGAAAAATAATATTTTCAAAGAGTTCCGATCATTGTATAAACCATTAATTTCTGTAACTAGATACCTTAGCTAAAATAAGAACATATCACTATAAAACTTATAACTCGAAAATCAAATATAATCAAACAGAGCCAAGAAAATCGATTTATTTATCACTAAATCTAGAGGATATCTACCACTATAGAAGGAACTAGCTCATCCACTTTTCTCTCGTGTTTGCACTCCAACTGACTATATGCTTTTCGATGGATGCCAAAACTGCAGTAGATATAACATTAACATTAGAAAGGGCAAAATGCGATCGTTAATTTTATTTTTGCGATGGAGAGTATGTGTCTATTTCCCACTCTTCTTAGAGCGTATTAATATTAGAAAAACACATATCTGTCTATGGAATACTCTAGATGAGTCATAGATTACGAAAAATTTTATGCTTTATAAAAAAATCATCGAAAACTATTTTTTCATAAAAAATCTACCTTTTTAGTCAACATTGTAACTGATTTTTCGCTTAAAGCGGAAACTTTTTTTTCAACTTTTTTTTAACCATTTTGTAGAGGAGAAAAAACTGTACAACATATCAAAAAATCAGCGTGGGGAATAGGAGAAAAGATTAGACGGCAGCTGATATACTAAAAAAAATCCACATATTTTTCAGTAAAAAATGATGAGTTCTTGACAGTATTTAATCAATAATCCTGAGTTATATTAGAATGGGATATGTAAATAGCTACTTTTGTTCAGCTTTTGACGCTCTATCGTTTGGTATATGACACAAAAAAATTCACTAGTTTTTTGTAACAGAAAAAAAATTGAAATTTATGAAGAAAATTTTCGGTCATATTTTTCGCACCTTTTCTTGAGTCTTCCTCAATAAAATCGAGCTAACTTTTCACTAGCTCGACCAAATGAGCTAAAAATTTGGATTTAGAGGTTTCAAATGATGTTGAACAAAATGAGAATGTCAAATCAAAAATCTAAATTTCATCGAGTGTCTCGATATTTGACACGATGCTCGATCGTCTCATGGACCTTCTCGTAATAACTTATTAAACTTAATTATAAACTTTATCACTTATTTTACTTTATCAAAATACTAAAAAACTCAATATATTAAATATATAAAATAAAAAATATGTTTAACTAATCTTAATATTATTATTTTTCTGTTATTTTTTATTTTATTTTTAATGTTAGATTATCTATTTTTTATACTAAATTTCAATTAAGACTTTCTTAATAAATAAATAGTTAAAAATAATACATAATACTTTAAATAAATAATTCCCTCTAATATTAAAAAGGAAAAGAAAATGATTATCTAATAAATAAAGTAATTAATGATGACCTTCCTATTAACACGTAATGAATAATTTATTATAAGAGACATTTTCATACCAATTACCAATATATACACATGTTGTTCTTTTGCCATGTATTACAAATCAATCCTTTCTATTATTTTTCAACGAATGTTTATCAAAATTCACAACATGAACTTTCATAAATCATTGCATAATTGACGATTTATATTTTAAGAAATATGACAAAAGAAACTATTAATTTAGAGAAAATATTTTTTTTAAATACTTAAGAAGACATGAAGTTTCATTCTGTGAAAAAAGTGTTGGTTTCTGATAGTTTTAGAATTCTATCAGTTCTTCATTCTTTTTTAATCTATATTCTAGTTTTATACAGAATAATCAACACATAATGAATTTATTTTTATAAAAATTTTTTTTTATTAGTATAGTCTATAACATTTAATCTTATTATTGACTTTTTTTTCAATTAGCTATCCAACAAAAACACAATATAACTAATTGGTTCTGCTCTTGTAAAACGTTTAAAATTATCTTCAACACAGGAAAATATAGTAAATTGATTTATTAATTAAAAAAATAATATTCTATCTTTTTAATCTAAGGCAATATGGAAAAATGCATTACAAACTAAATTAAAACGGACGCGTTGAGAACAGAGCTAGGACGTGTACTTGCTCTGTACTTGAAGTAAATCGATAATATTTTTTCTACAAATAACTTTTCACAGTCATCCATTAGACTCATTCGATGCAACTTTTTTAGCTCTACAAAATGGCTTATTTCGCTTTTCTATTTTCTTCATACCAAAGTACATTAACATAAAAATATACGAAAAGTACTTGTACTTGACAAGTACAAGTACTTTTAGTATTGTTTCAATTACCTAGACCTTTCACAATTGAAAATAGTAAAGTGAAATAAGCCATTTTGTAGAGCTAACAAAGTTGCATTGAATGAGCCTAATGGATGGCTGTGAAAAATTGTTTGTAGAGAAAATATTACCGATTTACTCCAAGTACAGGGCAAGTACACGTCCTTGCTCTGGTTGAGAATATCCAAATAATAGTCTTGTTGAAGAATTTCGATTAAAATATTCAAATCCAGGTTCTAGACGTCCAGTTAAACAAAAAATTGGTGAAAAAGCAGAACATGATAAACACAAACAAGTAGTTAATAATTACATATTTTTTGCTACTTTATTTTTTTTCTAGATGGTAATAATACCATATAATGATATATCAAATGATATTCAATCAAAAGAGGCGCAATTACAAAACTTCTCTGAAATTGATGTTAATACTCAACTACCTTTATGGAAAGAAACGTTTGCTTTTCGTCGGAAACTTGTACGAGATGGATCAACAAATGATGTTATAAAGAATTTTCCAGCTTAAAATGATGCTTTCTTGGTTAATTAATCTCTAATGTTTTATTTCTTTATATTAAATAAAAATTTTTCTTTCGTAAGTCTTCGAGGAGGTAAAGATGTTAACAAACATCGATTTGAGTAGTGAAGTACGACGAAAAACACCTATATTATTAGGTAAATTACTAGAAACTTCTGTGTTTGTTATTGGTAAATAAAAAAGTAATTAATATACATTAATAAACAATATCTGATTTTAGATTCGCCTCCCATTCGATTAATCAAAGTTTTATGTTGACATTTTAGTGAAACTCTTCAGTATATTTTTTGTGATAAAGTAAGTTCCGTCTTTTATGTAACGATTGAGATAAAAACAATACAAAATTAGTTTTAGTTAATCCAAATAAATATATAATTGTCTTAAATCAATAAAAATACATAAATAAGATTTCAACTTGCAATTTTTCAGAAAGGTATTTATCTCATTTGATCATGTTTTTGATATGATCCTCCTCTTCTTCAGATGAGACCATAAGGTTTTCTTCTTACTTTTCTAAAGGGTTTTACATCTTTACTAGTCATTGAATTCTTCTTTTCAGTCCATATATATATCCTCCCGAAAAAAAATAGTTAGACTCTGTATTTCGAA
>JAJEKB010016446.1:0-41944 GCA_022393335.1 Macrotrachela quadricornifera | reverse complement strand
ATTTGATGTAGTCATCGCAAAGAAGAAATAATTATACAAAATGCAATGAAGTTTTTGTTTTTCTTTGTATTAAATAATATCAAAAAGGATTTGATACAGGCTCAATATTTACTTGCAAATTCTCTCTTATACTGCCTTTTTTTACTCGTTCGGGGCTTGCTCGCATATATTCTATGTGAGTTAAACCTTTGACGGGCAACTTTAGAATAGAAAAGGCTGGAGGAAGGTACGGGAGAACAGAAAGAAAAAAAAAGAGGTACACATATGATCCAGCACCCGTCAAAGTTTTAAAAGCAACCTTTGTTGTCTCTCTTTTATCTTTTATAAAAAAGAATCATAGTAGAGAAATGTTTGCCCCCTTTTTGTTCCAAAAATCATGATATTTTTAGTGATATCAAAACTTTAACTTGTTTGATTCATAGGTAAATTTCACTTAAGAATATAATGTCGTATTATAGTTAATATTATTTTCTGTCTGCACGATGATTTTAATAGACATGTGTTCGTGAATTTCTCGAAAAATAAATGCATTACTAGAATTAATGAGTTCGATATATGTTAACATGATTTGATGTATTGGCCATAGATAAAATCTTATATACTTCAAACAGTACTTTAGTATATTTGTTAGAAAACATTCTAACAATTTTTATCTACACACATATATTCTCTTCTCTTTCTGTATCAGCTGGCGAGTATGTAATCGTATGTGGCCGAGTGCATGTATATGGGCGTATACTCCTTTTCCCTATTCTCTTCTACCTATTGATCATCTAGCTCAATCTCTTTTTTTTCTTCCTTCATGAGAACCATTAAAATTCTCACATTCTTTCTGGGCGATTTTTTTCTCTATCTTGTGCAGTCAGGTAGAAGATACACGACGTCATCTTCTTTCTTTAATATTAATTTAAGTTTTAAGTAGGAGACGCACCTAGTATCCTCCTTCTTGTCCTTATTTCCATGTTAAATTACTTCACGAGTATGAGGAAAGTAGGTGCAACACTCATTCTTTTCGTTGCATAATCATGCACTCACGAGGAAACCTCCCCAAGTGACACCCTCCATTTGGGCTCAGCTTAGATAAAAGCCCTAAAAGGCTTCCTGCCGAGAGCTTGTTATTGTTGAGATATAGCGTTTTAAAGTTTTAGAATAGCTCACTGGTGTGGTCTGCCTCAGGAACATCAGAAAAACTCATTTTAGAATTTCGACTTGAAACGTTGTATAGGGAAAGATCTCAATGAGAGTGGTTTATTGTGAAGGTTTCAGCTTTCCTGAATGCTTCTAATGGTAAATAAGAACACCAAAACTTGCCTCTAAAAATAACAAAAGGTTACCAAAGCCCTATCGTAGAATAGGAACAAGGAATAAATCTGAAACTTTCACAATAAATCACTCTCATTGAGATCTCTCCCTATACAACGTTTCAAGTGGAAATTCGAAAATGAGTTTTTCTGATGTCCCTGAGGCAGACCACGACAATGAGTTATTCTAATACCTTAAAAATACAACATCTCAACAACGACAGGCTTTTAACACGAACCTTTTTAGGACTCTTATCTACGCTATGAGTCCTACCTATAGGCAAAATATGAGCCCAAACGGATGGTGTTACTTGGGAAGGTTCTCTCGTAAGGGCACGTGTCAGCTTGGGTTATTTTACTATTCATTAGAGTCTACAATACACGCGTAGTTCCAGCTCTAAAGCTTTTTATCACTTCAAGCGGTTTCTTCATGAATTCATCGTGCGATCTACATCAGAATCAAATATATCAATAGAATCTACATCAAAACCTTACTTATTTATTATCGCACTGTTGACCACTCGTTTCTTTTTGAAATTCAAAGGAAAATTCATTTAAACATAAATCATTATAGGAAAATATTACTCTAATCTTTTCCTTCAGTCTTACGTAAATGACCAGTTTCTTCTCTTCTGCATTCATTCAAATTTCGTCGTGATAAAACATTAGAACATTATCTTGTCTAAATTCATCTAATTTTCGAAAATAATAAGTCTGCTGTACCATATGGAAGATGCTGTCGAGAGATATCGATAGCTTCAATGTCGTTTTATAAGAGAAGCCCATTCCTTTAAGATGGTGCCAGAGAGATGTGATGGAAGTAACAGGAAAATTGGGATAGAGACCAAGAAACCTTGCAAGAAGTTCTGTTGTGGGATATCTTTTCGGCGAGTAGAAGATAAAATGTGTGCTAAATACATTCGTTCGCTTCTTCGAAAAAATGAATAGCTACATTACTACGTTTCTTCTTTAGTAGCTCTAAATTTGGTATAGTTATAATATTGGACATTGGAGAAGCGGGGAAATTGCGCTTTTGATGAGCAAGAGGATTCCTCAATGACAAGCAGATTGTGATAGTAAATGTCGATAGAAATGACAAAGTTGCAGTCACAGAAGCAGAGCGCGATAGAAGAGTAAGACGCTTTTGTTCAATGACTTTTTCTGCAGTTTCGTCTTTTTCTTTCGTTTTCAATTCAGTCTTCAGATTGAAAAGTGATCGTCGAGAAATATGAAGTATAGCAAGAATGCGAGTCGTGGTCAGATTAAGTGGAATTGTTGGTCCACTCCTTTCTTTTTCAGTGAATTTAATGACACAAAAGTATATTTCTTTGAGTTCGATTGAAAACTCTTTAGGCATCTTAGCACAACTCACGTGTTTATTTATGCAATCCTTCAATAAATGTCACTTGTCGATGTCAGAACTAAGAACAAGAA
This sequence comes from Macrotrachela quadricornifera, assembly GCA_022393335.1. Classification (NCBI taxonomy): domain Eukaryota; kingdom Metazoa; phylum Rotifera; class Eurotatoria; order Philodinida; family Philodinidae; genus Macrotrachela; species Macrotrachela quadricornifera. The sequence goes on along the minus strand of JAJEKB010016446.1, from coordinate 39,209 downwards.
AAGAAACGAAGAATACGTACTATATGAACAGCATGTATTCATTAAGATTCGTTCGCGGCTGATTGATTTCATTACACACGCACTGTTATATCCTTGACTCATGGACGTGTTACGATAAACGCATGCTATCTATAGTGTATATCCATCCTTTCTTTGTTGTTCTCATTTCTGATACTGATAATTGATGTTTATCGAACACTTCAGCAAATGATATCCAACTTTTTTCTGAGAATAAACAATGATATTTATAGCAGATATACCGACTCGTTGACATACCCATTGTTATTGAACTGATGCAACTAATATGTTCAGTTAAAGGCAAACATCTGCAAACACTGTTACGAAGTGAAAATGGAGTCAATCGATATGATGAGAATAGCGAAAACTCCGACTTTCATGGATAAGTCGTGGCATCTAAAGGTCCACTTACTAATAAATCTTCTTTATGAATCAAGAAAGAATAGTAGATGAGAATAAACATTGCCACGATGATCAGCATGATTTTAATTCAAACAATGTAAAAATATTGACTTAGGTAGACGTTAGGAAAATGCCTGTAACTTCACAACGGTAAATGCTAGAAAGCTAGGGTTGGTGAAAAATGATAGACAATCGTTTGCTTCATTAAACCTATCACAAAAAAACTCAATACCAAAGCGATTGATGATGCTCAGACAAAATGTGGCGAATTTCGCAGGCAAATGATCTTGAACTTTCGTGTAATAGCGTTTTATTCATACTTCTCTATAAATTTATTGGTCCTTTATTCAACGATGAAAAACGCAGGTTTTTAGGTATTTCCTAGCCAGAATTATTCAATTTCCAATGGAGTGCACTGTTCATTGAAATGGATAGTGACTTTGAATGTGCTGATTTAGTAGATCATTAATTTTTCTTGTGACAATATAATGCAAGAATAGTTACTGTGATTGGGGTAATCTGTATATGTAAGGCGAACCAAAAGATACGTTATCGCGATACAACTGAATATCTCTATTACGCTTCATATGAAACCACTAGGTTATTGCATCTCTATTTGAACTGAAGCTGTTCCATGTACAGGCTGGAGCAGCAAACAAATACATGTATAGAAAAGAGAAATAGATATCATGAAAGCAAAGAGATAATGATTACAAGACTCAGAAAACTTAATATGAGTATACAGAGAGATATAAAACACATAGAGTGCATACACAAGTTCTAAGACTATACAACGCATACAGTGGCGTTATAATCTCACGGAAGATGCAAATCATAGCAATTTCTATATCGGCACCAGCAAACCCACTGACTTTTTTAAACACAAATAATGGCATGTTTACACGCCATATTCTTAATGATAAGAACAGAGGAAACTTATTTCAAATGCTACTGTTGATTTCATTAAAAAATGTTTATTCTTTTGCAGATAAAAAACACAAGGTAACTTGTAATGAATGCAAACTAGTTCACCAAAATAATATATAAATGCTCATTCATATTCATTTTTTGTCTTACATCTCTTTCATCACATTTGTTCATTAGTCGATAGGTTGCTTATTGAGTCGGAATTCTGCCATTAAGGGATCTATTTCCAAGATCTGTATTTATTTCTCATAACGTTCTTTCTGATGTTTTTGTCAAAGTCTGAAAACAAAAGTCTTTATTCTTTTTTTGTAGATCTTGGCACCTACAAACACATGAGCTTGCGACAACGATTACGCACTAAACATAAGTCAAAAATAGATAAGAACTAGACTCGAGTATATGAAAAAACAGATTTATATCAAGTGAACTATCAATATGGGTTATATTAAGTAAAAGAAGAAGAATAAGTAATATATGAATAAACAATACGTGATAATCAAACTGTCATTTGATTATTTTGCATTTCATCATAATAAATTGGCTTTTCGACATGACAGAATTGTTATGGTATTATCATATAAACACGCACCATTTGTTTTGTTTTTCAAAAGACAACCCTATCTATTGATACACATCCGTACTTATATCAATTTATTCTTTAAGTTTATTTCTGTGAATTAATAGAAAATACTATAATAAAATATTTTTTTATATTTTAGATAATGTTAGCAAATAATATTTGAGTTGTTGTTTTACTTAGCTGCTACCATTTCTTCACTTAATTTCCATAAACGTTCAGCTGCTTCCATATCTACAGCATGTGGTCGCATCCCCCAATATGTTTTATCTGGATTAATACCTTTACTAATGGCACAATCCTCTAGATATTCACCACCATGGTCATCAAGTTCAGGTGCTAGAGCAGCATAAATACTCGTAGATGCACCTTGTTCAACATTTTTAAAGAGATCCTGAAGTGTACCATCTTCTTTATACCATCCCATTGCGCGTCGTTCTTCAATTGGTACATGTTGTTGTAAATTTGTTAGTATTCCACCGGGATGTAAAGAATACGCTTTAATACCTTGTGATGCATATAATTTATTGAGTTGTTTAGCAAAGAGAATATTTGCAGTTTTACTCTGAGCATAAGCAAGCCATTTATCATAATTTTTTTCCCAATTAATATCATCCCAGTTAATACCACCAGATTTGTGTCCTAATGAACTAACGACAACTACACGTGATGGTTTACCTTCTTTAAGTTGAGGTAGAAGACTAGTTGTAAGAAGAAAATGAGCAAGATGATTAACACCAAATTGTGATTCAAAACCATCAACTGTTTTAGTATATGGACATGCCATAATTCCTGCATTACCTATTTTATATATGTACATATATAGTTCATTAAGATAAATAATAAAATATTTTATTTACAAATAAGAATATTGATTGGTAGTTTACGTGCTTGAAATTGAGAAACAAAATTTCTTACAGATTGAAGTGAATTGAGATCCATTTCCATGACTTCAACTTTATCATTGCCTGTTGTTTTTTTAATATCTTCAACAACTTGTACACCTTTATTTTTATCACGTGCAGTAATAATAACATGTGCATTTGCAGATGCTAATGCTCTAGCTGTTTCAATTCCAATACCTTAAAATGATAGAAGAAATGTCTAACAAATTTCATTTTATTTAATTTTTTTTACCTGATGTAGCACCAGTAACGATAGCAAGTTTTCCATCTAGTTTTGCATTAAGTCCTTTGACAACTTCGAGTGCAGTTGATTTTGCATGAAAATTTGATGTAGTCATCGTAAAGAAAAATTATTTATGTAAAGTCCAATAATACTTTTTTATTTTTCTCTATGTTAAATAATGTCGGAAAGGATGTGGTAGAGGCTCATTATTTACTTGCAGTTTTGTTGCCATGCTCATTTTTGCTCGTTCTATGCTTCTTCGCAACTACTCTCTACAGATGAGGAACGACTTTTATATCTTTCGTTTGATGCTTCATATATGAATAAGTATGTGAAAAAAACTAATTCTGTTCTCTTTTTAATTAAAATTAATGTTTTTATGACTAACGTCTAAATTGTTATTTGTTTAATTCCTAGATAAGTCTCGCATTAGAAAATATTTATTGTTACAGTTGAAACAATATTTTCTTTATACAGGTGAAGATAGCAATGGATTTGAGTAATTTCAACTACGATTCGCTTAGGGAAATGTTCCAAGGAGAATTTGATGAGCTCTATCTAATAGTACTATCAGATTTTTCATATCCCAATACTATAGTCCCAAAAATCTCAAAACACTGGTATTTTTCTAGTATAACTCTGGTAGTCGATTCGAGTAATTCCAGCGGTGATTTCTCCAATGACTTGTTCCCAGCACAATTCAACGAACTTCATTTAACTATATGCTTAAACCCTCACCCTCACCCTCATTCTCAAGATTGTGCTTGTTCGCGTTTGTTATTGTATTTTTGTTTTCGGTTTTGCATATGTACTACGACAAGCAGTTTTACCTATTCGATCTCATGTTTTTGTAAAAAATCTATAATGAATTGTGTCTTGGTCGTCTAAATCTTGTCAAGCTTCAAAATGAATAGTTTACCTTGACTCATATTATTTCAGGATCCAATAGACGATGAATGATTTTCGTGAATGTCGAATTGTTGATGATGATGATATTTCAGCAATTGCTGTTCTATATTTCGATGAAAAATCCAGCCACTTTAATATGAATTTAATATATATCACAAAGAAAAATACTACGAAAATTAAGTGTCGATGTATTATTACGTCTCATTGTATTTGATAATCTTGTTCATAGTTCAAAAGCAGATGAACAGTATCAACACATATCACTAAAGTTGATCTTCCATTATTGAATAAAATTATTTTTATCAATGCAAATAGTACGATCAAAGGAGAAAAATATATTATCAAATCGAAAACTCTCAACACAACTACTACAATACTAACTAAATAAAACTATTGTGCAAGTAGAAAATGTTTTAGGTTCATGCCTATTGCTGACATTTCTTATGTGGAATGTAACAACATATAATTATAAAATAATCTTTTGTGACGATCTTATTTAAACAACATGTTCAAAATCTATTGATGATTCTATTGAAACATCACTGATTATTACTACTGGTTTACATAAAATAAATGATAGTAAAGATCAACTACTTGAATAATTCATGTGTTACTATTACCTAATTTTTTTTGGTTTTAATATTTTTGAGCATTTGATAAAAAAACTGTGGCGCACAAAATTCAGATTACATCTGATACATTAGATCGATTATGAACAATTTTTCACGCATCATATACATACACAAGTAATGAACTTTCTTTTAATTCAAGAAACAAGTAGGTATTAGATTATTTTGAATCTATTCATCCAATTGAATTTGGCGTGCTTAGATAGTCGATTCCTCTTCTAGTATTCTAATTTTTATCTTCACGTTAAGACACTTGAGATAAAGAAATATGTAGATGTTTCAGTATTCATTTCAACAGTTCGTATCAAAACTACCGGCTTAGTAAAAACTGGTGAACTAGCTATGACATGATCTTAATCTTTGTAGTAGTAGTGAATTTGAAATATTAGAGGATGCTATACCTTAAATATTTTTTTTGAACAATCTTCGTTATGATAGTTGGTAATCAATCTATCAGAACAAGAGTGTTCATGAGTAAAAGAAGAAGAATATTATATTTGATGTAATTTCAAGGGATACGAAAAACATTGTTATTGCTCTGTGAAACGATAATCGTTTCTCCTTTTCCTAGTTTTTTTTATTGATAATAATTTTAATTAAGTACTGTTCGTTAGTGATACTTATGTCGTATTGTCCTTTCATACATGAACAATTCCAATACTATCATACGCAAATAAGTTATTCTCTGTTGCTTAGTTAAAATCATCATCACATTTTTACGAACAAGCATATCACTTAGTAAAATATAAAGAAAACATCAATACGATATTATTGATCACAATGTACCACTCATTTTTTTATTTACAATTAGATCAGACAAAATCGCCGATATTTTTTTAAAAGAAGTGTATATCTTGAAATTCTGAAATCTATAAATGGATTTAAAAAAAACAGTAATATAAATTAGCCTGTTTTGACCTGCGAGAATGCCAGGTCACAAAAAGTAATTAGTCAATCATGTACAAAAAATTGACATGCAAACATCTCTTAATTGATTCTTGAAAATTCGTCATGCATTAGAATCTTATTCTCAAACAGAATTTTCTATATTGAAATCATTTGATGTAGTAATGAAACAAATATAATAATAAAATGTGATTCAAAACATGAATAAAAGTAAGAAAATTTATGTCGTAAAACTCAAAATTTTTGTCTCATAAATGAAAATAAGGAAATTTTTTTACTAGATCACTTGATATAGATATTTATATCAGAAACTCAAATAGAATTTACAAACAATCTGAAACTATTTGTCTGACGTTTCATTTTTACGAAAATAAAATCATTTTATATAACATCAAACAATATTGTCAAAAGGGTTAACGGTAGTGAAAATTCTGTCTATGTATACTAGATGATAATCATGATGATAGTTTTTTGATTGACAAAAGAGTGAGAAAATGCAAACATCTAAAACGAAAACGGCGAATAGAAACATGTTGGATTAGTTCAAATTTCTTCAACTATGATGTCTATCAGTTAATATTCGTTAAATAAATCAACTAAATATTTCAATATGATTTTCACGATGAATACAGTACTTTCATCTCTCAAGGTAATTTCGCCTTATGCAATATTTTAATCAAAGTGTAAATTACATTATAGAAGATTGAAATAACAATTTTGTCATCTACCTAACCTTGCGGTCATACAAAATTATTAATTTATAATGACTGAGAATATTGAAGAAACAAGTCAATAGAACTTGCGTCCTATATATATATTGATGCCTTAAATATTATTAATTAGTATACTCGTCAAAATAATCTCTATAGAAAAGATAAAGACTACAATTTCTTAACTCTATATTCTTTACGTATCCTGTATCAACTCTAACAGTCTATACTGACTGGAGCTCATTCTACCAGTTCTGTTATTTCATGTCGATTATATTCTTCGATGTCAAAGGTGTCATTATCCATGTTATTCTTACAAATTTTGAATTAATTTTTCTACGTTCTACTATTGAAAGATAGCTTCTATTTTCTATGTAAAATAATAAAACATATTTGGTTGCAAACTTATTACTAGTTTACAAATCAGAAATCAAAATGTAAGTGTGATATTTAAGCATTTATCACAAACAAAAATTTACTAGCAATTTTTTTCTCAATAAATTTCTTCATATCTTAACGTTAAATCTGACATCTCAAGAGTGAACATGACATTTTAAACTAATAGATTATTTTATTTAATATATGGAAAATGTGGAAAATTCGGATTTTATTCGAGAGTTATGCGTACTACAAAAAGTGCACGAGATAGATGAATCATTCTAGAATGCCTGGACACGAAAATTATCAGGAGAAAACTTTTCTATAAACATGATTTCTATGGACTGTTGTTCGTCCGAAAGGATTGGGAGCCGAATACAGCTCATATTTGAACTCTCCGCTTTCATTTACCCTGAGAAAACCCATTTTTCTCATAAGTTGATTTTCATTGGTTACTGCTCAATCAGTAAGGTTTCGAGTTCTCCGCAACAGAAAATCTCGAAGTAAAATATCTATAATCTAAAGATAGAACTCAGATTGTGGGTCAATGAGACCGTTGACAACATGACAACCACTTCCTGCATAATTATATTTGCCATATAGATGACTCAGCTTTCCTATTTCTTTATATATAATATATATACCATTTTGTAGTTCGTAAAATTTTCCATTGAAGGGTATATAACAAATGAGATTTTATTCGACTTTGATAAAAAAGGTTTCATACGAGAACGCGATATATCGATCTTCCCATAGGAAAAAATCAGTATTTTTGCAATAACTCAGAAAGAGCTCATCCAATCATGCTCACCTTCGAACTCAACCGAGATATTAATGAGACTGAACTGTGTAGAAAATTTCATCATGATCTGACTTTTCTTTCAAAAGTTATCATGTATAAAGACAGTTGGATGGACACACTGACCTATTCTATAGTGTACTCTTTTTGAGTACACAAAAAGTACTTTGTTAAAAGATGAATCACGTGTGATTTTATCATAATTATAATCTTTTATGCAAGACATGTTATTTATATATTTTAAAGACATTTTACTATCGTTTCTAATATTCATAATTTTCTTTCATCTTTGAATGTTATGAATTATGACAGTATTTTTTGTTTTCACACGGAAGTATGAGAAAAACAACGTCCGAGAACGCCCTCTCTCTCTCTCTCTTCCACTCTTTCATTTTATCCAAACATATACAAATATTCGTATATTTTCCTCCATTACTCATATTTCAAAAAGAATATATTTTTCTACATTAATAATTATTCATTTTTATTTGTAAATCTTCATCATTTATAACAATAGACAAAAAGAATAAAATATTTATATATATAAGTATGAAAAATGTATTTCTATCAGTTAAATAATTATTCTATATAGAATTTATTTGTTTTTTTTATCGTAATAAATGTTTATTGATTGAGAATATATCTACTTATAGATGTTTTTAATGTTTAATTAATATAAATATGTGGAAAAAAGTCAGCGGCGCTAGCATACATATATAATATAGTTCTCCAATCAGACAAAATAAGAGTTGAGACATAAAAATGACTCATACAAATAAGAAGGAATAAATGAACACATGTCGAAAAAAATAGTTTTTCTTTGAATTATTTCAGATGATTATCGATCTAAATTAATTTCAATTGAAATATGGCATTGAGCGATCTCGTACTTGATTGTAAGTTAAATAAATATCAGAAAAAAAAAGCACGGAATAGAACTTTTATTTATATATATATACATTATTTTTTAGTTTACGAGATGACCAATGCTGGTCGAGTTGATATGAGTGATTTTGAATTACTTAAAGTACTTGGCACAGGAGGTAAATTAAATTATTTTCATATTAATAATAAAATAAAAAAAATATTTCTTTTAGCTTATGGTAAAGTTTTTCTTGTGCGTAAAATAACCGGTGCTGATATAGGAAAATTATATGCAATGAAAGTTTTAAAAAAATCAGCTATTTTACAAAAAGCTAAAACAGCTGAACATATTAAAACTGAACGACAAGTTTTAGAAGCAATTCGTCAGATTCCATTTTTAGTATCACTTCATTATGCTTTTCAAAGTGATGCTAAACTTCATCTTGTTATGGGTGTGTAGATTTTCTTAAAGAAAGATTTAAAAAAAAAAAGAAAAGGATTATTTTATTTATATTCAGATTATGTCAGTGGTGGAGAATTATTTACACATCTTAATAAACGACAGCATTTTAGTGAACATGAAGCAAAAATTTATATAGCTGAATTAACACTTGCCCTTGGTCAATTACATAAAGTAATATTTACAAAAAAATGTAGGATATTAATATAAATTAATTTCCTTTTGTAGCTTGGAATTATTTATCGAGATATTAAACTTGAAAATATATTACTTGATAATGAAGGTCATATTGTTCTAGCTGATTTTGGTTTAAGTAAAGAATTTCGACCAGATGATGCTGTAAGATTTAAATTTTCTTTTTGTATGTATATATTTTGTATGATTGAATGAATTAAGGATAAACGAACATATTCATTTTGTGGTACAATTGAATACATGGCACCAGAAGTTGTTAAAGGTGGCGATGCTGGACATGATTTTGTAAGTTATAATTCAGAAATAATAATCATTTATATTATTTATATGTATATGAAAATAGACAGTTGATTGGTGGAGTCTTGGTGTACTTACATTTGAACTTCTAACCGGTGCATCACCATTTACTGTAGATGGTGATCGAAATACTCAACCAGAAATATCAAAGTAATTTAATTAAAATAAAAATTTATTAAACATAATCTTTTCTTTTTGCATATAGACGTATAGTAAAAAATCATCCATTAATACCAAATCATATATCAAAAATAGCAAAAGATTTTATTCTTAAACTTTTAATGAAAAATCCAAAACGTCGTTTAGGTTCGAAAGGATTAGAAGATGTTAAACGTCATCCATTTTTTGGATCTGATATGGATTGGGATGCTATTGCAAAAAAACGTATTCAATCACCAGTTAAACCAAAACTTAAAGATGAAATGGATACAAGTAATTTTGCAGATGAATTTACTCGTTTACCAATAACAGATTCACCGGGATTGGCTCCACCAACTGAAAGTCTTTTTAGAGTTAGTTAGATTTTTTAAAAAATAATTCATATTTTATTATTTTGTTTCTTTTCAAAAGGGTTATTCATTTATTTCACCAACTGTTCTCTTTGGTCCAGAAAATGCAGTTAATGAAGATTTATATAATCTTCTTCGTCTTACAAATCATCAACGACCTGATCCATCACAACTTCATCGATTGATTAAAGTTTGTTTTTTTTTTATAATTTTTATTTTGTGTTATTTATCTTTGGTTTTTATAATTTAGACAAGTCCGTTCTTTCGAAATTATGAACTAATCGATCGTGAAGGTTTTCTTGGTGAAGGCAGTTATTCAATTTGTCGGTTAGTTAAATAAACATGTTTTTTAATTCGATAGTTCTTTTTTTTTATTTATAAAATTTTAGACGTTGTCGAAATCGTCGAACACAAGAAGAATTTGCTGTAAAAATTGTTTCAATTCGACAAGAAGTAGATGCACAAAATGAAATCGAACTTTTACATTTATGTCAAGGTCATGCTAATATTGTCAAATTACATGAAGTTTATTCTGATGAGGTTAGTTTCATTAAAAGATTTTGTTTTTCAAAAGAATAAAATGTAAATGAAATAAAAAAAATAGAAATATAATTAATTGATCATATGTAAATAAATAAATAAATATATATATATATATATATATGGAAAACTTCAAGCTATTGGACTATTCATTATATTTGTTGGCAGTCCTTAATATTTGAAATATATAACCTTAATTTTCTAATATTTTTTCTTTTCATTTTAATCAAGCTTCATACATATATCATAATGGAATTATTGACGGGTGGTGAACTTTTTTATCGAATTCGTACACAAACATCATTTTCTGAAAAAGAAGCAAGTCAACTAATGAAAAAACTTGTATCGGCTGTCAATTTTATGCATAGCAATGATTTATGTCATCGAGATCTTAAGCCAGAAGTAAAAAAATATTTTTTTTAGACTTTTTTTGTTTCAAAATAGATATATATATATTTTGTTTTATAGAATTTACTTTTTTCAACATCTCATCCTAATTCTGAAATAAAGATAATTGATTTTGGTTTTGCTAAAAAACGTATTAAACATCAACCGATGACAACACCATGTGGTACACTCTTGTAAGATAAAACAAAATTTATTTCTTATAATCCTTTAAAATATTTTTATACAGATATACAGCACCAGAAGTACTTCGTGCTGCAACATCATTTAATCACTCTCAATCATCCTCGATTTCGACATCATCAGGTTCATCTTCATCATCATTAACAAGTGTATCTGTAGCTGTTGTACCTTCAACAATGGCAAATACAAATTCATTTACATATGGTTATGATGAGTCATGTGATTTATGGTCACTTGGTGTTATTTTATATACTATGTTAAGTGGTGAAGTACCATTTAATTCAATTACAGCTCATCGAACAGCTGAAGATATTGTTGAAGATATAACACGTTCGAAATTATCATACGATACATTAGCATGGAAAAATGTTTCACAAGCAGCTAAAGATCTTGTTAAAGGTTTGTTTTTATTATGTTTTAATTAATTATCGTATTTTAAATGAATATATTTTTATTTATTAGGTTTGTTAACAGTTGATCCATCACAACGTTTAACAATAAAAGATTTAACGAGGAATGCTTGGCTCCGTGGCTCAAGTATACCAACAACACATGATCAGTTAATGACACCAAGTATACTTTGTCAAGCATCTCGATCTCTCATTGTATGCCATTTCGAAAAAAAAGGGTTTAAATAAATAATAATTGATTTTTATATAAAGGTTCGCGCTGTCAATGTAACAATGCGTGCATTTCAAAAAGCTGGACAATTTCAATTATGTTCTGTTAATGATGGACTTCTTGCACAACGTCGTTATACAAAAAAATCGACTGATTCATGTTCATCAACATCAAGTTCGACAACTATATCGACTAATGCCATTGTACCTACTACTAATAACATTTCTTCATCTACATTACCTCATACTCGTCGTTTATGTGGGAATGGTGTTTGTCGTTGTCGTCATGCTCCATGTCCACCAGCGATTAATGTTTCATCATTACCGTCATTTGATTTTAGTGATGAAAAACTTTCACAATTAATTGATCAGTATCCATTAACAACAACAATCATACCACCGAAAAGATATGGAATGACATTAAGATCACGCACAACTATTGCTACTAATGGTGTTCATCATGAATTTGCATCTCCTGCTCCACCTCCACCCTTACTTTTTATACCATCTTTATCTTCTTTGTCTTCCTCTTTGATTACCACAGATATGCTTCCTTCAACCAATATAAATGGTGAAAAACGACCATTAACATCACCTATTTATCATCCATTGGCATCCGTAAATAAGAAAGTCAAACGATCGGGTACAATAACTATCGATGACTAGAATCTTTTTCATTTTCTCTATAAAGTATTTGCTTCTGCATTTTTCCTAATCGTTTTTTTTGTATCTATCAATTTTTTTTTGTTTTGAAAACATAGAAACATTTATTGTCAATTATTACTGTTATTATTATTATCAGTGCTTATGTTTATTTATCATTGTTGTTGTTGTATTTTGGGTTAGTAAATAACGAATAACGTTTGTATGTATGTGCGCCGCTTTCACTCTCCTTTTGTCTATGATGTATGTACTATTATTATTATTATCTAAAACTTGTTGTCTTTTCTCATTTTTCTTCATTTCCCTTGCAATAATTATCGTGGACGATGAATATTGTGAAAAGTGATTGTTCATGCAGGTGTGATGAATTAGCAAGTTTGCTTTGATATTGTCCAAAATAGTTTTCTTGATAAACAAAATAACTCTGAATTATCATACTTAATCTTTCTCATATGTATTTTCAAGCAAAAATGATTAAAAAAAATACACAGAAATAATAATTTGTTATTTCATTATATTTTGTTTGTCGAATAGCAAATAACACATTGACTATTTGTGAGACAGTAATTTAACCTTTATTGACATAATTGATTATAAGAGATACTGCATTGTGAAATTGATTATAATAAAAATCTGTTGCGTACTTCTTAGGAAAATAACTTTAGTCTATGAATAAGTAGGAACTATCAATGAATGTCGCTGATTTTTATCGACTGGCTTCAAAAAATATTGAATTAAAGCTAATAATTTTATTTCGAATCAATCTTTCTTATCATAGTAAACTAATTTTGCACCTTAGTTACATTATCAAGATTTTACAGTTAGAATTTTTTTCTAGAGTCCAAATAATATCTATGAAATAGTGTTCAAGACTTACGAAATCATCGAAATACTGATTGAATTTCTTTGTTTATGTTACAGTTAGATAAACATTTTAAGTTATTTTATTGCCAATGATACAAATATTATATGATGTTTTTACATTGTCATGGTAAATGTCAACCGGCAGTTCTGAACCATTGATATTCGTCTATACAATTCAATTTAGTAGCATAACCCGAAAAATATTCTAGGGAAGTTGAGCTCTTCCTAGACCATTCCTGGTTCCGCAACTAATTCAATTGGTTAGACTTTAATTTAACATACTAAGAGCATGTTGAATAGGACTTTTTTCGACTTTTACGTATATCAACATCAATTATTACGTGAAATTCTTTTTCGAATCTCACTAAAACAGAATAACTAAATAAAAAAAGATTTATAATTAATCATGACTTATCAATTTTGACTATGTCAATGGCACAGAACAAACTTGAATAGATCAAGTAAACGGATGAGTTAGAATAGAGTGTGTGATCAACACCTGCAGTATCAAGGATCACATCAAACGAACCTGAACTATAGTGCTTTTGAAGAAAATCTAGCGGAAAGTGTGACATGTAATTTAAATCTTAGAAAGAGATAAATGTAATTATTTTTTTTAGAAATAACATTCAAAAGGAAAAGAAATACTTTATTCCACTTAGATTTCGAATAATATCGCTCTTTGCTGGACAGCATGCTCAAATCACCAGATTCGTGAACTCAACAACTGTGCGCGCTAGTCGAATTGCCATTACACTAATAGTTCTCAAACTTCGGAAAAAATTTCATGAAAATGATGTAAATTACATCAACTTTTTCACTGCACGGGAAGGAATCAGTGCGAATATCAAGATACACAATATCGTATACAGTGATGATGTGCTATGTATACGATGAAAATCTGGCTTGATATGGTAAAAATATGACCGTAAACGGTTTGTATATGATGGCTGTAATAAATGACCTGTAGTGTTCATCGTTGGTATCGTGCATACACTTTTAAAGAAATGTCATAATTTTCGTCTTTTCTTGAACAAATGAAAATATTTTTTGACAAATGAAAAATATTGTACATAATTAACAAAAAATTGCAGATATATTAAAAATTCTTTCTATGCACTAGTGAATATTGAACAAAAATCGAAAAAATATACGTATACTCAAAAGTGCTACCTTGTAACTTATATTCATATCATTTTCTATATCAATTAATTCTGAAATGACAAATTTCGTTGATATTATTGATGAACATCGTAACATTAATAACATTCGACGAGTTTTTGGTTTAATTTTTGCCGTAGCAGCTGATTATGCTAATTCTTCTTCAATTTCCTTTTCTTTATCACTATCATTATCTATTCCTTTTGTTTTTTCTTTTTCACTTTGAGTTGCAACTAATTTATAACAAACATTTTTACGTTATATTAATTCATTAGATATACAATATTCAACAACATTTTCATGATCTAATCCAACTTGTATATCAGCATATTTTACTGTACTTAAATGATATACTATAACAATTGTTGTTCAATCTCATTTTATATTATCTAATGCATCTTGAATAATACGTTCACTTTGATTATTTAAAATAAATAAATCTACATTTCTATTTTACCTGCAATATTACCAATAATAATTAATAAAATATCCCTTATATCTGCATATTTATGTTATTAGTAATTATAGGACTATATAACTATATTTAATATAATAATAAAATAAAAAATACATATGATTTTAAGTATTTTTAGTTTAAGACCAACAGACTCTTTCCTTTCAATTGATATTTCATTATTATTTTTATCCTCTTTGAATAATTTACTTAAGAAAATTTTCTTTACAACATCTCGTATTAGTTCCATAGGATCATGTAGTATTGTAACTGAGACATTAGCACTTACAATATCTTGTTCATCAGTGTTATACGAGAGGAAAATTTAAAAAAAATAATCTTGCAGTTCTGTTTTTTTAGTGATAATCATTGGCTGATAAAGATTTTGATTTGTATTTCTTAATCTAATGATATTTCGATGTACAGTTATATATTAACAAAAAAACATATGTATGATTTCTTTTTCAATCTTTAACATGAATCTGAATAATTGAAAATGATTGTACATACTATTTCAAAACAAAAGATACAACTTATCAGTTAAAAAATGTAGTTTTATTGATGTTTATAAATATAATTTAACTACATTACTGATTTTATAATATATTAATTTTAGTCTTAATCTAGTTATAATAGACAAGAATTATTTGAATATTGAACTTTATAAAATAATTTCAATAAAGATTGTACATTAGAATTGATAATGATAAATATAGATTTAACATCAAATTTTTCCTTATTCTTTATTAAAAAGATATATACAATTGAATACACAAATGTTTATTGTTAAAATTCACAATATCTCAAAAATATTTTATATTCACATAAGACTATTATTTATGAATAAATGTACATCAAGTGATAGTCCAAAAAATATGATGGATACTGAACTAATAATAATTAACAATAAAAAGTGTCTTATTTAATAAAAACATCATTGTTTAAAAGTGCATATTTTTTACAATTAAGTCGTTCGTTCTTGTGCTAAGACTAATTTAGCATAAATTCCGTTATTTTCTAGAAGTTTTTCATGTGTACCCTAAACAAATAATAATATGATAAAATACAAAAATAATTTCACTTACTTCTTCTTTCATTTTGCCTTGATCAACAACAGCAATCTTTTCTGAATTTTGAATTGTTGATAAACGATGAGCAATAGTTAAACATGTTCGACCAGATCTTGCATTATCTAATGCTGCTTGAACAACTTTTTCACTTTTATTATCTAATGCTGATGTTGCTTCATCAAGAAGAAGAATTTTTGGATTACGTATTAAAGCCCGTGCAATAGCAACTATAACAATTATTCATTATTATATCATTTATTAATTTGACTTACTTCGTTGTTTTTGTCCTCCTGATAATTGACTACCTTTTGCTCCACATAATGTATCATAACCTTTAGGTAATGAAATAATTGATTCATGAATATTAGCCATTCGTGCTGCGTTTTCAATTTCATTTTGTGTTACTTCTCGACTATTATCACCATAAGCAATATTATCACGAATAGAAATATTAAAAAGAATTGGTTCTTGTTGAACAAGACCCATTAATGATCTAAGCCATCGAATATTAAGGACTTTTATGTCATGTCCATCAAGTAAAATTTTTCCTTTTAATGGATCATAGAATCGTTGTAATAATCCAATTGTTGTTGATTTTCCACTTCCTGATGGACCAACAAGTGCTGTTGTACTACCAGATGGACATGTTAATGAAAAATCTCTAAGAATACGAAGAGTAGGACGACTTGGATATCGAAAACGAACATCATGAAATTCAATATTCCCCACAACTTTGTTCTAAACATTAAATATAAATTAATTATTGTATAAACAAAGATATTTAAAAAAAATACATTACCAAAATAATGCCTGATTCATCATGAGGATTGATTTCTGATTGTCGTTTATTAAGTTGTACGATTCGTAATGCTGCTTTTTTAGCTTTCGAATAATCAGGAATCATAGCCATTGAACGACCAATAGTTACCATAGACAAAGTTATAGTGATAAAAACTCTAGTAAATAATTTGTATATATCTCTACATGGATATCAGAAAATTCTTTACCTCATCACACCAGCATATGTGATTTCTCCGTTTTGAACAAGTAAACTACCATATGTGTAAGTAGCAGCATGAAAAAAGAAAAATACCGAATTGGCAATTGCAGCTCCTATTCCCACTAGATGCAGACGATACATTTGTTTTCTAAATGTAAATGTCATATATAAAATAAGTTTAATATGAGAAAGTTAATAAAGTATTTTACTTGAATTCTTGATTAAAGGCATTTTCATAACGATCAATAAAATGAATTTCTTGATGAAGTCCAACGACTGTACGTATTTGTTCTATTGCTTGTATGGCATTCTACACAGAAAAAAAAAACGTTCATAAAATTAATCAGTCATGAAATCATAATATTATTTGTTTATACCTGCCCACCTTGTTCAGTAAACGAGCCTTTGTCTTTTGATTGACCTGCTTTACCCTGTACATTACCTTGAAGTTTTCCAGAAAACATCATTATAGGAACAAAACAAAGAACAATAAATGCTAATTTCCAGCTAGTTGAAAATGCAATAACAAGAGCTGTTATCGAAGCACTGAAAGCTTGAAGTATGATGCCAATACGAATACCAGTCATACCCTACAAATAAATTTTAATATTTTTTTGCAAAAACTTTTGTTTAAATATATTTACTTTCAAAGCACTTGCATCAGATGATAGACGTGTGACAAGAGCTCCAACTGAATTCGTTTCATTATCAAAATAACCCATTTCTTGTCGAAGCAATGCTGAAAATGTTAATTTTCTCATACGCATAGTTAATTCTTCACCTGATTTAGCAAATCCAACACCACTAAGAAGTTGACTTACTGCTCCCGCAAAACCAATAAGAAAAATACCTGCTGCATAAATACTTGTTAAACGTTCTTGTTCTTCGGGATTTGGATCAACAAATAAACCATAGATTTGAGACACCAATATTGCAACAATTGCTTGAATAGCACCATAAACAAGAGAACCAATTGAGCCAAGAAGAATCCAATACCATTCTGGAGCATTGAATTTTAGAATATCGAATGCAAACGGAGTATAAAAACGTTTGTTTTTCTTCTTGGAAGGATCATCAATTCCTGTCACCTCATCCTCTTCAACTGAGATACTGGAATGTCTTGAGCTGGTACGTGTACCTGGAATGAATAATACATTCAATTTCAAAAATGATAATACAAGACATATTTACCTGATCTTTGTCGAATATATTCTTGTTCTTCTTCATCATCTTCTTCATCGACATCTGGATCAGCTTCTTTTTGTTTTTTAGTTTGTGCTGCCACTAATTCATAATAAAGACCTTTAAGTTTCATCAAATCATTGTGAGTTCCATATTCCATTACTTGTCCACGTTCTAATGCAATTATTAAATCAGCATTTCGTATTGTACTTAATCGATGAGCAATTACAATGGTTGTTCGACCTTCTTTTGCTTTATCTAATGCATCTTGAACAACACGTTCACTTTGATTATCTATTATATATATATATATTAATTTCCTAGATTTAATAGGAAAAAAGTAATAACAAACCAAGTGCACTTGTTGCTTCATCTAAAAGAAGAATTTTTGGATTTGAAATTAATGCTCGAGCAATAGCCACTAAAATAATAATTGTCATTTGTATTAATTAACGTGTTATTACTATTACCTCGCTGCTTTTGACCACCACTTAACTTATCACCCGATGATGTTTTATAATTCTATAAATTACAAATTATTTCTATTTATAAAAGAATAATAAAGAGAAAGTGAATAATACTTCTGGAAGTGCCATAATAAAATCATGTGCATTTGCCATTTTAGCAGCAGCTTGAACTTCTTCATCAGTTGCATTTGGTTTTCCAAATCGAATATTATCTTCAATTGATCCAATAAAAAGAACAGGTTCTTGACTAACAATTCCAATATGTGAACGAAGCCATGCAACATTTAATGTTTTTATATCTTTTCCATCAAGTAAAATTTGTCCTTCATCTAGATCATAAAATCGTTGAATCAATTGAATTATTGTACTTTCTATTATTACAATAAAAATAACAACATTAATAGAGAATATAAAAACTAACTTCCACATCCTGATGCTCCGACTAATGCAACAGTCTTACCAGATGGAATTTTTAATGATAGTTTATTAAGAATCTAAACAATGGAAAAGTATTCATCATAAAATAATGTGAGAAAATTAGAAGAATTTACAGAAGCTTCTTGTCGTGCAGGATAAGTGAAAGTAACATTATTAAATTCAACATTACCAACAATGTTTTGTAGTTTGTCACCTTCATCACTCGATGCATCAATTTTTGTTTTCTAAGAAAAGAAAAATGTATATATAAAGATTTGAAATTAAGCAATCTTCAAGTTACTCGATCTATTATGTCGAACACATAACTTCCGCTAGCTAAAGCTTCTGCAAATTTTTGAATATTTGGAATGATTTGTGCAATACTGTTTGTTGCAACCTAATGAATGTACATATTAATCGTTACAGATAGCTTCTAATATTTCAATAAAACAGCATACCATACATCCTGAGTATACCTATTATCATAAGAGTTATAAATAAAATCACGAACGATAGGAAATATATATGATCTACATACCGCAATTATTGTACCAGGTGAATAATTTGTACATTCAATTCGAACAAGTCGTGCGCCATACCTAAATTTGTTTAAGAAAGATGCATTCTCAAGAAAGTAAGGAATATGTTAATTCAGTACCAAAATGTGATGGTATATGCCGTAAAAGTAAAAAGTTGTGAAAGGCCTTGACACAATCCCATGTATAGACCTTTTTTAATTCCAATTTTTTTGACTATAGTTAAATTTTCAGTAAATCTAAATCAAACAAAAATGAAGTTGCAAACAATCGTTAATAGATAATGAGAATTTACCTTGCTTCTTCTTTTGCTTGACCGTGAAATGCCGTAACTGTTCGGATGTTTTGTAATACTTCTTGAACAATTGATGATGCCGATGAAAAAGCTTGAATTTCTTTAATTGTAAATCTCACTATAACCTGAAAGATAATTCCATTTATATTGAAGTAGTAACATAAATTGAAAAATTTCTTACTTTAACCACCAAATTAAAAGTTATAATTATTAGTGGTGACACTGATAAAAAGACGAGCGCTAGTTTCCGTCCGATTACAAGAGCATAAATGAGTGCGGCTAACGTACGAGAAAGAAGAGCAATAAAATCTGGCATCTTTTCACTACGATTAAATAATTTAAAAAAAAATAAGTAATTTCTATTAAATTCAAATACTTAATTCCATCTTTAATAGTATCTAAACATATCAAAAATGAAATAAGAATTAAAAAGATAATAAATATTTCGATTTATTTTCTTACCTAAATCTGTCATAAGACGATTACTTATTTCACCTGCATTATGTACATCAAACCAACCAATTTCTTGTCGTAAAATATTTCGAAATAGTGCATAACTGAAAATACAATTGCCGTAAAAAAAAAACATCTTTTATATAAATAATTATAAACCGAATACGTTGAATTTGTCTTTCAGCAGCCATAATCCAACTTGCCCAAGCTATCCAATAACAAAACATGCTAAGAAATCCACAAAGTACGTAATATTTTGCAATTCTAAATATAGCTTCATGAGGTGTTTCAGTTCGAGTGCTGTTATCTAATACAACAGAACTATAAAATCATAATAGAACAAACATAAAAAATTAAAAACTAAATTCTAGGTACCATGTACTAAAATTCATATTCATGATACTACTCGTATTACTAATTGTTTGTGGTCTTCCCATATTAACAAGATAATTAATTACTTGTCGATAAAATACCAACAGCAATGGATAAAATACTAACAATATAAAATGATATATTTCTTCTATGATTTTTTAATACTATTGTCATTATACTCACCACCTGCTATTATTGCTAAATCAAAAATAAAAAAAAATAGATAATATAAAATAAAATTAGAAGATTTCAATTGAACTAACCCGCTATTGTACCAATAATCATTAATAAAACATCCCATTTATCGCCAAATTTAAAAAGTTCAAATAATTTTAAACGACGATTTTCGGGTTTTTTAAACTTTTTTGATTTACGAAAAAACCTATAATAAGCAAAAATAAAATAAAAATAATTTATTTTAATAATTAAACAAACGGAATTTTTGAAAGAAAACGGAGACGTTTATGATGAGCAGATGTTTCTATCGCTCCTGCTTCACCGAAAGTAACCATCATATTAGATTGTATTTGTTGAATTGTATCAATATTATCTAATTCTTCTTCAAATTGTTTTTCTTGAGCATCATTACTTAATTCATCATCATCACGAACATAATTATTATTAGAATAATCAATTTCATGTATATTTGAAACAGAAATTTCTTCATTCAAATAAGATCTATAAAAGAAAAAGCCTATTTAGTTCAAATTAAATACAATTTTATTTCCATTACGTTTTAGAATCATTATTCATATCTGAATGCTTATATTTTTGTATTGGGCGATCATCAGAAATTTGTGATACATTAGTATTAATACCATTTGATTCGATTTCAAAAGCTGGATTAGACATATTGTTAGAACTGAAAAAATTATTTCCAAATAAAATATATATATATATAAATTTCTATCAATATTAAGGAACAAAAGAAAAGGAAAACTATGATTTAGTTATAATAATAATGAAAACATTCCACAAAAATGTGCAAAATAACTTTTACCTGTCTATGTGTCGTTATATATCTTTATAATAATGAAAGAAATACTGAATGAATATATATATATGTAAGCCGTAATAGTTGAGTGGATACGTTATTTAACATATTCACAAGATACTCATATAACAAAAATCGCCTTGATTTTGGTGATTAATCACGATTGGTGATTAATCGCAAAAAAATCAAAGAAATCGACGATTAATCGTAATTAATCGTCGATTTTGTCAGTTCCAAGCGTTCTGGGAATACGTTTAATATAACTTTTGATGGATGATCTCTGACATCATATTCGAGTTCAGAAATATCAGCTTGATATTCTATGAGGTTCTCATCCAATTATTTTGAGTTCCAAATGTTGAGGAGTGAAAACTAGATTTTTATTGGAAATGATAGGATACTATTTTATGCAAATATTCGTCGTCTATCAATCTCAGCGAGTCTTTTCGCATCAACTAATGAACAAAGAAAACAGCTCTAACTGAGAAATTTTCTTACAGAAACTCTAAAAAGAATCTGCCAAAATCGACAATTAATCGCCGATTTTTCAACGATTTTCATGACATGGGTGTGTTCAAACCCTAGCATCACCATTCATGGAATGGCTCTGGACAAGTCTCTAACCGCAAAATTGTCTCGAATGATTCGTTCGCAGCCCGCCGAATATATCGTTAGTCGATGTACTAGACGAAAAAGTTGTAGATAGCTCCGCCTGCTAAAAGAAAAAAGACGAAAGAAATCGGCTGCTTGTGGGTCAGAACAATAATCACGGATGGTCCCAACGAGTGATAAGCGTAGGACACGTTATTATTATTGTTATATATATATATATGTAACTGTAGAATATTATATATGCATATATACATCTTATAGATCATATAATTGATAGTACTTCCCTACATTTCACTACAATAGGTTGATGATGGATTACAAAAGATATGCATATGAATGGATATTAATAGAAGGATATTCAATAAGATATAAATGTTCTTAATGACATATTCATATAAAAAAAATAAATTCTGACATCGTATGGTTGATTCAATATATGCTAATTTGACAAATAAGTATAATTGAGTTATATTTTACTTTTGTTTATAATTTTTGATAGTTGAAAGATAATTCTATTATTATCTTACATATTTAACCTATTTTTCATTCATACTTTATTAGATTGTTTGGATTTAATAAGGATAAATAAAGTAATAGTCTTTAATACTTGTTTATAAAATATATAAAAAGAAAAAAGTAACATTTGAATCGATTTTATATTGTAAATAACAATTGATTCGAATTATATAAATAACAATGAATAATACTCATACATTCCTAATAAAAGCAATACTTTTAAAAGTTATTTAATTTTTAATAATTGAATAATTAGTATCGTTATGTACGAGTTAAAATATTCTTTTGTAATATCTCCCAACGACTATTTTCTCATACACCTTATAGAAAAACACAATGAAGATTATTGTCATTGATTATTAGATAAATTTAAATGGATAAACCATCGAATATTATAATTTTCATATCAGTGCGTAATATATCTACATTTAAAATAAATATAGAACTTTGATGAACAATATCAATACATATTTATAAATAAATCATGCTTAAATATGATTTACACATTGATACTAATTTCTTGAATATTTCATCCAAGAATTGAGTGAGGACATATGAATATATAATTTTACGGCAAATTATGTATTCGTGATGCGCTAATTTCACAATTATAAGACGTAGATTTTATGCAATATAACATTACTTTTTAAAATGGCTCCTGCCATTCCTCTGATCTCAAGCGGACAAAATTGGAAAAGCGAAAATTTGTCAAACAACAACTAGTAGAACGAAAATCGGCCCCCGAAAATTGGTCGATACGAAGATTAGTCGACACATTAACAACAAGTTTGCATACTGTGTTTTGACGAAAAACATCGATTCTCCCCATCAAGTTAAAAATGAAAACAACATGAAATGTAATCATGAAATTATGTAACAGAAAAAGAAACATTGAAGGTGTCTGAGCTGCACACAGAAAAAATGAAAATTCGTACATTATACGAGTGTGTCCGTTTGTTGTAGTATTGGCCACAGCACTGTCATGGCTACAAAATGTGAACGTTCGCAGCGATTAACGAATTGATTTCTGGATTTCATTGATTTTTGACGTTATCTATCAATGAAAAGTGATTGTCTCTCTATAGATCGAAAACGGAGAGAAGCCATCAAAAATTTTCAGAACTTAAGGTAAAATTCAGAAGAAATGCACAGCGACCTCTAAGAATGCAGAAAGTCTCTGAAATGAATAAAATCACGAGGATTGTTGCAAAGCGTTAAAGATTGAGGCGTTAGAGTGGAAAAAAATTTCGAACATTTTTTCAAAAGATCCTATAAATTATCGAAATCTTCAAAAAAAAAGATTTAGAGAGTCATTAAAAATTTTTACGGATTTTTGGGAATTTTTAACGAGTTTTAGAAAATTTTAAGTTTCGAAAATTCTTTTAAAATATCGAGCAAGAAAAACGCAGCTTCTGAAAACTGAAAGGAGATGAATCCTCCTTCCTCTGGAGTCGCGATAGTCCTGAAAGTTACTAAAATCATTAGATTTTAATTAGAAAACTGGTTTCGCATCAACTTTGTTACGAGTGGCTTTGATTATTAAAATAAATCTTTGAACTGAGAGTTTTTTTTTTGAAACGTTCTGTTCATTTAATTACAGAATAGTCGACTAGTTCTCATAACGACTTATTTTTGTATCTATCAATTTTCGTTCGACCATTTTTCATTCAACCAATTTTCATAGTATCGTCTGACTGACTTTTGAATAGATGCGGGAAAAACATTGGAAGGATGTCAATGCCACTCTAACAGTAATCAACAGGATTTTCATGATAGCTTCCGCGTTTTTTACACAAAAATTTTTTGAAGACGCATGAGCTGACAAAGTTTTTCTTTCAGAATTGATAAAACAAAGAAAGCTGCACAAGGTGCATCTGAAAAAATAATATAAAAGTACGTGCATAGTAGTATAATTTAGATTGAAAGATTAAAAAGAGTACATTTCTATATTATTTTCTGTTAACTTTAAAGTAAGGTGGCAGAAATTGAAAGTTTGAGGAAAGTTTTTTTTGAAGATTTTTTGCTATGGTTGAATAGAGCGATGTTCCTAAAAAAATTCGAAAATATTCTTATACCTAAAAATAACCTTTTTAGTAAACTCCCCCTCATAACATTTTAGAGGAAGTTTTCTAGAAATCAGGTCAAATCTTTATGCCAGTGCATGTCCTCTCATACCATCTGATACATAAAATATACGCAGATATTTTTTTGAACAGATGAATGGATATTCTGTAGGAAAAGTTAGAGAGTAATTATTCATAATTTCAGTTGTACAAAAATTTTTTCGTTCTATTTCTCTAACGGAAATTTACAATGAAGAAAGGTTAGATTCTTTTTAGCTCCCTTCTTCAGTAAGTTCCTAACTAATTCATGTATTTTAACAGTAGTTATATCAGTTAAGGTAACTAATCAGTGCTTTCATCACTACTCTATTTTGAACTTATGGCTCAAGCTGAAACATCGTACTCATAGCTTTAGATACTCCAAAGCACTCGTATATGATGCCCTATTTACTTCAACTAGTCATACCTAACGAAGTGATATATCAATTTGTAAAAGTAATTATCTTTAATGCTAGATCTTCAGACATAGAGCAATTATTGACAGTTATATCTGAAGATAAAACTTCAGTTATATGGAGAAACTAATGCCTGTCCATCTATAAATTAGTCGTGAATATTTTTTGAGTAATTCAAGAACGAAACAAGATATAAAATTTCGATTTCGCTAGTTGAAAGAAGAGACATTGAGGCGTCTTTTTCTCCAGAACTGCATAAAATAAAATTGTTTTGAAACCAGTCATTTCTACAAATCATTCCAAACAATGCATAAAACGGTATGTCATCTTGATAAAACTACGGTTGTTATATGTACTCCAGATAGCGCGACTTCAGATCTATAGCTTGAAATGTTATTTGAATGATTTTATTCACACATTCTAATGTTAAGCAAAGCAAATTATAGATTTTCTTGCTCGAAAACTATTGAGTTCTCTTGTATTTTGAGGAAATCTTCTCATTTTTTGTCAAAGTTTCGTCTGAGTGACACTCCTGCCGTCTTTTTTTTACCCTGAAATCTCTCATTACGGTAGTTTCAAGCAAAATTGTCGGTTATCGGTTGGTTCGAACACATGAGAGGTCATTTTTATACAATATCTCGATGTATTGTAAAAAGGTTGATTTTAAACAGACTTCTCCTTATACAGTACTGAAGAAATAGACGTCCCAATATCTCTTCGGTAGACTGGTAAAACCACAGCTTTATGGCCTTTTTCGTTCTTGAGTTATTGCCAAAATATCCACAGCCATTTTATTTTCGGGCAGAGTAGATTATCGATTTTAATTCACTGAAAATAATCTTTCGATAAAAATCTCAGAACACATATTTTGTAAGTTTTTTTAGCTCTTCTTTTGAGTCGACGTGACTTCCACTGTTTATGCACTATGCTCGTCTGACAAATATTTTTCTGGAAAACATCTTCTGACAAGAGAACTAAATCTATATTTTGGTTGTCTTTCTTATCCTATCATAAGAGCTTTATTTACTGCTGTTTTCAAAATATTTGAATTAGTCAATATTAGTATTACTGACTGCTTTCTAAAATAAACTAAAAGGTGAAAAACATGGCTGATGTCAAATCACGAAAGATTTTAATTTAATACTCACTTAACTCCAGATAAGTGGATTTGAAAAATCAAAAACCGAAAAAATATTTTGAATAGAAGAGGTTTTACTTTTTATCTTCTCAAGTTATCTATTACCAAAACTGTGAATTTCGTATTATGTAAATCAAAATAGAAGCTGATATAAAAGCATGTTAATGACTATAATACAGCCAAAGAGCACATACCATAGATGCGAACGAGAAAAGAAAGTAAGAGTTCAATGTCAAATGCAAAACAATAACAGATAATAGTGTTGTTACAATCAATGAGAATGAAATAACGAATAAACGGATAATGTTCGATGTATGTTTGATTACTACCGACATAAAGAGACCATTAAGTGCCTGTGTCACGATTATCAGCCATGTATAAATGGAAAATCCTTTGAATAAAACCAAATGATTAAGAGATCCTGATGTAAGCAGTGGCATTCCCACTGCTGGAATCAGATTTAATAACGATCCATACGTGTAGAGATAGATGTTCTGCAAATGGAGAGACTCGGAATAATACTTTTTGAGGATCCATTCATTGTAAACTCCTGCCAGACCGCTAAGCGTACAGTAGATGAAGATCATTGGTAATCCTAACGGCCGAATGTACACTCGTCTGTCGCTATCTTGAGTATCCTTCATAGAATTGTTCATTGTGCCTTAAAAAGTTAAAATATACAGTTCTTGGAAAAAATCATTCAATTTTGTATAACTTGAAATTTTCTCGTAAAGATGATTTTCATCTATTGATAGATTATCTCAATAAGATATTTCTTCATTGAAATAGGGATGATTCCAATAGAAAACAACATAAGTTAATCACGCGGATGTCAGAAGTTGTTTTGTAAAAACTGCTTTCATCAGTCTGACAAGGCAAATTTTACATTTTCATTGAAGTTGATTTTAAGTAAAAATCGTAGCATAAGAATGTTTGAAAATATTAGCCCAGAGATGGTTTATAAATACAACAATTATAGAATAGGAAAAAAAATACTAAAAATGAAGATCTCGACAGGAACCTGTTTTATCATTGTACTCAATTCTAATGCTTCACTTGTCTTTGTCTATATCGGAAATGACTAATACATGTTTTCTTATCCCACTTGCAGAATAGTGATACAGTTGTCTTTAACTTCCCTCTTATAAGTTAACACGATTGATATGAAGTAATATAGCAGGGTGTTACAAGATGTGTACTCCATCCTCTGCAACTTAAAGTATAAACGATATCACAGAGTAGTATATACAAAATTAATGCTCATTAAAAAGTGAATTTATGAATGTAATTAATAGACCGTACAGCGATTATTGGCTATAGAATTATTGAAATCTCTGGAACTGTATGTCTGAATGCAATCATATTTTAGGAATTTCATTCTGTATGTATATATTTTCACAAAGATGATATCAAATTCGTAGTCTCCATGAAAAAAGAAACTATAAGCGTACCAATTGTACATTTTTGATAAAAACAAATTTTTCAAAAAAAATATACCACGAGCGTTCCATTATTCTTTACAATACAGTCTATTAATTACACTCATAAATCTAGTTTTTTAATAAGTATTAATCTAGTATATAATACTCTATAATAACATTTATACTCTAAGTTTCAGAAGAGAATCTAACGGTTTTGTAACGTTCTGTACATGAAACTAATAGAATGTATTTATAATACTAAGATGCTTAAAAATAAACTCAATATTTTTTGTCTGATTAATTGACACTATCTAATTAAGTCTAAAAACAAGAAAAACATGGATATTAAAGAGTGCTTATTACAGTATAAAATAAATAATCTTTGTGAAATCTGAGGAGTTTAGATTGAACGATGTGTTAGAAAAAAAAATATGAGTCCTATAAGATCCAATGAAATCATTGAAAGACACAGAACTATCATTATCAGTTGGTCACATAGTGAACTTAATGTTTTTAGAAAGATTGATGATTGGTTTGTGAAGAGTTCATTAACAATCATTAAGGAAAAAGTTTGCTGTCACCTGTAACGATCGCTAATCTGAATTTCAATGGTATAGCGGAAAAATTAAGTAGGAAATTATCTTCAATTCTATTCAAATTACACTGATGAACAAGAAGATTAACTATAATTAGCTATTGAATGAGGCAACAAGTATTATTACTGTATCATTAGGTCAAAGCATAATGATTTTTTCTACAGAAAACATACCTAGACTATAAAAAAAGCCACCAAAGAAGAGAAGTACAATAGCGAACCATTGTTGCCGTGATAGTTTTTGTTTAATAATGATTCGATAAAGAATAGCAGTTGTAACAATCTTGAAATTAGACAAGATCTGATAGGAAGCTGGATCCATGTAGAGTTGAATATGGACAGCAAGGTTATTGTTGATAAAGTACAGTACGCCAGGTATTGAATAGGGTAAAGAATATCGAAGCCATGATGCATTGACTAAATTTGCTGACCATATTTTAGGTGAATACATAAGATGCATAATAAGTGAGAAGGCAAGTTTGATCAATTCGAGAACTAAATTCATGCTCGTTGAAGAGAACATAATTGCACCATTCCGCTCGCAAAGGTGTACTAGGACAGAGTAAGAACCATACGCAAGAACTTGAAAAAGAACCATGGCTCGAAATCCCAACGAGCGAGCAACACCATCGGTTCTTTCTCTCAATAATGACGAAACATCGGTTTTGGTTGCTTCACTATCGATATTGTCTATACTAATCTTCATCTTTATTATTTTCTGGCTGTTAGTCACTGCAAAAATGGCTGGAGCACTGTGTTCATACAAACTAAGATAATTATGCCAAACAAATTTCTAAACCAATACTTTCATTCTAAATCAATGAAAATAAATCGTTATAGAAGTTTTAATGCATGAATATACAAATGATGATGAGATTTTTAGAAATGGCACGTTTCTTATTTGCAAATAATTTCATACATCTAAAACGGATGACAATACGTTATAACACAACAGAACGAAAAAAAGAGGTAAGATAATAATTGCAGGCAACAGATGAGAGAGTGATTTATAGTTTACACGTGTATTTTCTTCCCATAAACAAATGCAATTTGCTCAAAGTTTATTAAAAAAACCGCACGAAAGAGACAGAATAAAATAGTCGTGTAGATAAATTTTCCAAGTGAAAATGAAAGATTTTATCGATAAATTTTGAAGAAATCTAAAGTGCCGCGTAGTGTTTCTTCTGTCGAGTAAGGTTAAAGTTTAATATGATGTGAATGAATATCGAGTAACTTTTCAGATTACTCATTCATAGCTTTAATACTTCAAAATATTTCATCAAATATATATAATGATACAGTTGCACCTGATATCAAGAATTATTTGCTGGAAAAGTATGAAAATAGAAGAGAGTTGAAACTTATTACTGAGACACACTATCGTTTCTTCTATCAACTAAATATTCAATTTTCATTTTCGTAATTGAAAAGATCAGAGGTTGGTTCAAGATTCTTCTATACATTTTACTATTTTGCAGATAATCAAGCACACATAAAAATATCGCATATAATTCTATATAGAACAATTAATAGAATATATATTCTTTGTTTGTAAATTACGATTCGTGCACACCACTAATGTTCAATCCAATGATCCATTGAATCATTAAAAATTAGTCGAGAGTGCATGTTATCAATACACTCTATCATAAAGATTGAGCGAATAATATAAAAGTAAAAAGAAAATTCACCCGTTTATATTAATAAAGAACTACGCAACAATCCTCAAAGATGCAAGAAAAATACTTATCTACATCCACGAAAAAATTAGTTTAACCCTTTCGAGATGGGAGACGCATATATGCGTCATGGGCATTTTCCTCAAATAAGTGTGCATAGTATGCATTGAAGAGTAAAAATAACTGCGTGTAGTCAGAGTGTGATTCACTATTTTGTTCTTTACACTCCACACGGCAATCAAAGGCAATACACCATACTGATTTTTTCTCTTTTACTGGCACATGTCTATGATGATACATACTTATTTAAGCCAGTTGATAAAAAAAGACATGTAGCACGCATAGTTGATATCAATGCTCGTGTGGTATCACTTATACATACTTTTAAATTACATCCGTTTCGTCCCTGAAATTATGGTTTTCACCAGAGTTAACGAAAGCATGAAAGTTGATGAAATTCTCTACAATCTGATTATTGAAAGTGACAAAAATTCTGACAATGGTTTTGATTTCGTCTACACGTAATACAATAAATCTTCGCCAAATATGGAAGTCAACGAGGCACAAGAGGTATCCGATCTTGTGTGAACAATCCACTAAGACTGGCGTTTCGCCACTTTCTATCATTGATTAACGATGGAAGACGACGATATATTGTATGCTTCACGACTCTCAAGCGGCCAAAATAAAGATCAGACACTAGATATGAATGTGCAAACTGTAATGTTATGTTATGTATTACGAAGTGTTTCTGTGATTATCATACGCTGAAAGAATTCTAATAACTTCACACAAAAGATATGACTATTAAGCTTTAGAAAGTGTAATCGGTATATATTTCTCGAAAAACTACTCCGTCCTGAAAGGGTTAAAGTGGATTTTGTGTTTATTCGATGCAGAATTTGACACTTTCTACAACGGTCAATTTTGTTTCTCACATATAAACTTTTGATCTGTGTGCAATTCAAACAGTTACTGAATCATCAAACTGCAATGCTTTTTCAATAGCAATTCGATATGTTTGATCTATACCACCTAAGAATATCCAGTTAGCACTCATATTAGAAACAAATGGTAATATTTTATCTTAGTGTTTAAAGAGCAATTTAATACTTTGGCATCAGTATCAAGTTATCGTTAGCATAAGGTAGTTGATCACTATAATGATCCGAGCATTTTTTAGATGTTTGAATCTAGTCTTAATATTACTGTTCATTTACTACATTTTTTCCAGAAAATTCTGAGATTTATTTTTTTTCAAGATGTTTCAATAAAACTTCGCCATATATTTTATCATCAGACTATATGAATTAGGATGAAAGCAGGGTATCTGACTGAAGGTTAGAGCAAGAACGACATTTAGAGCGATGTATTTGCTGAGGGTGAGGACTGATCCTTCTGAGCTATGGCTCTCTTGTAGTGCTACTAAAATGTATTGTATACTATCAATAGATAAATCCACAAAAAATCGTGGTATTCGTTTCTCTTCATTTCGACATAAGGTAAGCATAATACTAGATGAGTCTTACACACATATAACACTTGTCGAGAAACGATACCAATTGATACTTTCTCATGTGGTGAAACAGGTCGATAAGTCATATTAAAAACTGATTATTCTGCTTTGCCAGGGCTAAATAAGTACTGTCATATGCAACCGTTTTCAATCATTTGTTTTCGTTATTTGGTATGCATAATTTTACGGTCGTTTTCCATCATGTTTAAATGATCGTAAATAGTTGGATGATCGATTTTCAGACCCTTTTTCAGTACTTATCAACTATACATCCTCAAATAAGATACGGTCGTTAACCTACGCCCGCTAAAAGTCAATTTATTGTTATTGACTACCGTCAACTATTTTCATTCATTTTCATCAATTACAACCAATGTTGTTGATGTGTCGATAACAGTAATGGACAAAAATCTCTACTCTAGGTGAAAACTATCTAAAGGAGGATTATTTACTTTCAAAGTTGTATTGAAACAAGGGTTTGACAAGTCGTAATCGTAGGCAAAAGCTTTAGTTCCGTCTCGTTACAGAAGCTGAGATACCAGGACAACATCAAGAATTTTTTTTTAAATATTTGTGACTAAATCATGTGACGTTAGAAGAAAATGCTTGTACAATTTGTAGTGCAATACACAGTCCTGATAAGTTTATCTATCCTAGGAAAATCACTTAGTTTTGTCGCTTTCTAATGATTTCCTAGAATTGTTGGTTTAAAGATATAGAACGATATGAATCTTCATCTCTGTAAAGGCTGTAGTGTTGAAACTTTTACCATAGGTTTGCCTGTGTTTATGGAGTGTTCTATAAAATTTTCAGACCGAACGGCTTAACTTAGCACAAAATTTGAATCGAATACTGGTAGGATTGTCGTGTGTCAGCAGTATATAGATCACAACTCAACAAGGACGTGTCTGTTCGTAATGAAAATTTTATCTCTTTCCTAACCCAAGATGACACAATAGGAAAAATTTCTTAGTATTGATCTGATATCTTAGTCTGAATAAGGAGGTCGGACTCGAACTTTTGCCTATGATTAGGACTTGCCAAGTCCTTGCTTAAGTGCAAAAATTATTTCTTATTTCTATTTTACTGAAAAAGCATTCACAATCTGACTCTTTACGTCGAAATTTGGATATGGGTTTGTAAGAGATGCCAGTTTATATATTTTCAATGTATATCAATGAAGATAAAAGATTTATCAATTTAAAGAATTAATGAAAAACCTAATCGCACAATGAAACTTTTTTGAAAAATGTGTGAAATTTATGCATAAAAAAATTGTTTTCTAGAAAATTTTTCTCGAACAGTTGATAGATCACTTCCTATCCATACTTGAACGGTAGAGAGAAATACTCCCCCTAATTTTTATATTTCCTGCATGATACGATGATTGAAGACCATTTTAAAAAGTAAATAGTTGTGCCGCACATACACCTCTCGTCTCTTGTTTACGTCCCGATATCACGCAGTACTTTATTGTTTGTGTAATTAAAAATCATCTAAATAATCTATGGAACTTTTCATTGATAATCTCATAGAGATTTGTATGGCATACATTTAAAAAACACCAGGCTACAGGATTTATCTGAGCTTAGATATTCTCAAAATTTTCGATGTTACAATCATTTTGACTCACTCGATATGTATATATTCTTCCGATCTATAGTATATGCACGTGTATTTGTTATCTGTTCAACACATTATTCTCATTTCAGTAGACTAAATAATTTCATATATTAATAGGTATCAACGAAGCCGTAACAATGATCGTCGACCGAATTCGATTTTAACTTTATTTATCCTTTTTACAGCACAATCGGAATAGTCTTTATAAAAATCATCATCTCATAATATGTGCATCTATTTACCATTCGTTCTGTATGAAGCGATTACTTGAAAAAAGTGTGTTTGATGATGATAATGTACTATTACCTTCGATATCAGAGAGAAAAAGCCTTCATTTTGAAGATATTTTGTGAGCGATAAAGAAAATAATGAAATACTAAATCACTTTCATCTTTTATACACAAGGGAGGCAAACAGATATTGAGAGTGAATGGGAAACTAGTTGTCATGATATATCCTTATATTGAGACTGATGATAAGAATGATGAGCGATGAATGTGGATAGAGCTAGCCATTGTACAACAACGATATTTATGTCTTGCCAGGACTTCATACGTGATTTATGGTATTTCAACTATTTAGTTATACTTCCATTTTGATAATATAAAATACATGGACCTCAATATATAGAAGAACAGAACGAAAAGAAAACATACTGCTGGCAAAGAACGAAACACATTACCTCTCGAATACTTGTTGCTTGCTTTACGTCAACGAAGTTATTGTATTAATCTTTTTTTCTTTCTTGAAAGTTCTTCACCTATTATATATAATATCACAAAAGATAAGATAAGAAATTCATAGCATTACGAAAAGCGTTTTGACTGTTTTTTAGACAATTTAAATTCGGTATATTTAGAATCTGCTGTTATGTATGCTTATAAATCAAACTGTTTAATCGATTTAAGAGATAGACTTGTAAGTAGCAGACTTTTTTCATTTTCGGTTTTAGTGTCGATCTAATGGTTAGTTCGAATACGATCGGCCAGTGTAATAACATGAGGCATTCCTTAATTTTTGCAAGCTTTGCCAATCAATTCAAATCCTCGGTTAGTCATATTTACCTCTTCATCATTATAACAATAATATAAGTGTCATCATACTACTAATACACGCTTTCGTATTTATTTGTGGTTCAATGATCTAATTCAATTCGACTCGAATATAAAAGAATTGATGTTTATTTTCTTCACAGACTAAGAGTGAGGAAAATCTAGAAACAGTAGCACCTTTGATAATCAGTAAGAAAAAAGAGAAAGCCTTAGTATTCATAAAAGAGGTATTTATTACAAAACAAACTTTATAATATGTACACGTTCTTATCGTGTGCATGCAGTGCTACGGCATCTTGCATGGTTGTTAAAACAAATCAACCCCGCACGCAGAACTGGTTTCTGCAATAACAGTCCGGAATCACCTACATATGCCACTGATAAATCTCTGACTCAATAAGTGCACATGGTGGCGAATGTTAGACGCAGTTTTAAACCAAGATTCTAGCGATTACTTGAATACACAGATACCCAGAATCGCACAGCATCGCGCGAAATTATTCGAAATCATATATACATTCGATTGATTCTGAGGCAATCTAATTTTTTGGGATGCCGAAACTCATTGAGTTTTTTCGAATACTTATATATATGATATTAATTGAATTCTTGAACCATCAGTTATCTATATATAAGATCGATCGTTAGCTATACTTTGTGGTAAGATAAAGCGTGTTCGAAAAATAGAAGAATAAAACAAGCAGACTCTTTATTTGTAAATATGTTCACTCTCTATGACTTATATTTCATAGATAAGTATAATTATGTTCACGTTATCGAAATCTGTTTTTACTACTCTCACATTCCATTTGTAGGCGAACACAACAATATTATCGTCAAATTAAATTTTCGACGGCCTAAAACAGTTCATTAGTTTCTTCTCTATCGAAACTCAGTGATCAAGATTTGTGAACCAAAGCCTTAATGAAAATCTTACTAGGTGCACTCCTGAGAATACTGAACATGCAACATATAGGTTTCTTTCTCTCAATCGACAGACAAACAGTATTAGACGATAAACAATTCAAAAACGGCGCAAAACATGTGTTGTTAAAATAGACCTTTACGTAGCGGCGAAAACACCCATCGTTACGGCAACCGTTTTTACATCTTTTTCAATTGTATTGAGAAAATGCTTTAAAATCATAACCAAACACTTTCTGATGATTCGTCGTAATCGATAGACCAGTGTCAATTAAAAAAATATAAATAATATTATTTTCATCTCAATTTCTTTGACCATCTACCAGTACTTTATTTAAATAAATAGTTTTTTCCTAAAATTTATTGCACTACGATATTTTATTTCGGTTCTTGTGAATTATAACCCATCATTTTTCAAAAATATTATTTTTAGAATTTTTTTCCATTGATGACGGTGAGTATGTGAGAGAGAAGGTGGATACAAGATGTGTGAATGAGGATGAAGGTAAAGTAGTTTTATTTTGATGCAAAAAAGTATAGAAAAAAAATTCTAAAATAATATTTTCGAAAAATAATGGGTTTAACCCACAAAATCCTTTATTTCTTCTGTTGCTTGAAGCTAGAATGAAGAAATAACAAAATTGTGTTTGTTTCCACTGAAGAAACCTATGCAAATATACTGGCAAACAACATTATATACAGCCGTTTAGAGCCACCATAATGCTTGTCTTGAGCTACAGATAAATTGAGTTGTAAATGACAAAACATTAATGTAAATAATATACTATACAGTGAGAATGTGGATCTCATACTAGTTTTTGTTATGCACGAAGAACGACCTTGAACAGCGATATTTTATGTTTCGAGAAGGAGAGTCAGTAATCCGAGCCGATGGAAAACGGTGAAAAAAAATGAAGGAATATCATATTGATAACTATTACGTGGTAAATTTAGCAGGTTTGTTCTTTTGGTAGATGACGACAAGAGTATAATAATTGTAATACTATTAGTACATGTGCAACTAGCGAAGATCAACCTCACTTGAGTCTATCTGATGAAGCATATCAGAATAAAGATCTCCTTCTCTTTTTTTCTTCAGATCATCTTATGCGAAATTTTTATGGTTGATCTCGTATTAATAATCATCAAATGATATAGTAACAGATCTTTCTTCTACGGATAAATACTCGTCACATTCATCAACAAATTCATTTGATCATCAATCATAAAATACTTATCTGAAAGTTTCATTCACTGTATGTTACTAATCTATTCATTATTTTAATTCAATTATGAACAATTGTTTACTAATATTAGTCAAGTTGGATTCTATCTTTTTCGTGTACCGATTAGAATGTGTAAAATTTTTGTATTTCACTTAATAATGAGTAGAACGGTTTTTCTTACATTATATATAGCTATAGCTTTATCCGTTCATTTCATTTTCTTTATTCTCATACACAGATTGTTTTTTTATTTCACACGAGAGTGAAAGAAGAAAAGACCGTCATTTACTGTTGGTTTACTAGTAGAAGTAGAGAAAGAAAGAATAAACGAAAGAAGATAATTTACATGGTCATTTAGGGCAAAAAAGAGGCGAAGAAGTTGTGGCTGTTGTGCGTTTTGGATAAGATTTCAAATATTCATCTTCACTCAATTGTAAAACATCAGGACGATCACGTGCTTGATACGTTAGACATCGACGAATAAATAATTTTGCTTCATTTGATACTTGAGGTCTGTTAGGGAATTGAACCTCTTTGGCATTTAAAATTGTTTGATTTTCTAATATAGCTGCTTGAGATAAATTATGACCGTATGGTTTTCGACCATATAAACATTGATAGAAAATACCTAATAGAAGAAAAAATATATAATTCATTGAAAATACAAATTAAAGAGCTAAACTTACAACCAACACTCCAAACATCAACTTTAGATGAAATCTTAGGAGGATTAGGTCCTTGAACAAATACTTCAGGTGGTAAGTACCAATAAGTACCGGCACCTACAACAAAAAAATAAACATTAATAATTAAACTTATTATCTATGTATTTTATCTTTACCTTGAGATGTAAGATCCATTCCATCATCAGCATCAAATGTATCTTCATGCATTTGTTTAGATAAACCAAAATCAGTTATTTTTATTTCACCACTATTATTTCCTGTTCCAAGAAGAACATTACCTGGTTTTAAATCATAGTGAATCTAAACAGAAATATAAATTTGTTTTTATATAATGATTAAATAAAATACATACCACAGGTGGTTTAATTTCTAAATTAAGATATTTTAATGCATTCACTGTTTGCATTATGATTGAACGTGCTTCTTTTTCTGGTATAGTTTTATTTTGTTTAAGAAAAAAATCCAAATCATTTCCATCACAATATTCCAAAACTGTACAAAATGAATTTGTATCAATTTCAAATACATCAAATAATTTAACGATACCTAAATAAATTTTCTTTTATTATACGTATATATATATATATTCTACAAAAATTAAAAGTATAGCCTTTGACTTCTATCTTTTTATTTTCTCTTATGAATAAATTGAATGATTTTTGTGTGTATGTATGGATAGAATATACTTTGCTATAGTATATAATATCAATGTAATTAATAGATAACAAAATTAGAAAAAGAAAACAAATAATATTGAAAACTAAAATTTTTCTCAAATATTAATTTAATCAAGAATTTGTAATTTTGAAAGTTTTAGCTCACTAGCTGTAACAAGTAAAAGAATACATCAATAAAATTAAAGTATATGAATTTTTATGCTAAGCTTTTTGCTTTATTTTCACTGTAAAAAATGAGGCAAACATTTGAGTATACAAAATGATCTATTTCATTACTAGTTAAAACTTTCAGAAATAAAACATTTTGATCAGATATATTTGTATTAAAAATTTCAATTCTCTATATCAAATATAAGTACAAGAATACTCTATTACGTTATTATTTGTATATTAAATAAGAAGAAAAAAAAAGTCTAAGGATTATACTTTTAATTTTCATGAATTGTATAAATAAAATAAAAACTTACGTTTATGTTCTAAATGTTTATGTATATTATATTCTCTAAGAGCATGTTTAATATAATTAACTTTTTTTTCATCTTTCCATTCTTTATTTAATTGATGAATTTTACAAGCAACATAACGTTGTTCACGTAAATCAAATGCACGATGTACTTCACTAAAACCACCTTTACCAATAAGTGTTAATAATAAATATCGTTCATTAAGTATATTATTTTTATTAAATCTTGAATGATCTTCATTATATAAACGTTTTAATTCTCTTATATGAACATTTCTTTCTCGATCAAGTTTTTCTAAATCTTGTGCTAAATCACATTCTTCACGTTTAAGTGTTAATTGTCGAAGACGTAGTACTTCATCATATTCATACCAATCTTGTAATGTCATTATAGATGATGACGAATTTGAAATAAGAGATGATGATGATGATGATGAATTACCACTATCAATAGGTGCATTATTATCACCAGAACATAGATAATGAGCATCATTTGAATTATCAGAAAATGCTTGAATTTGTTGATGTCCGATAAATGATGATGAACCCATTAAAGGACTATTATTAAATGTTACAACGACTGAAGGAGATGAAATTGATTGAATTTTTTGTTGACTAAAATGAAACATTTTTTTCTTAGTATATTTAATAAAAATCATATGTTTATTCTCTTAAACTAAGTAAATATAGACAAATAAAGAAAAAAAGTATGTTTTATTTTTCTTTTTATAATTGTCTATAATTAATAGTTAATTTTTCCTTTTTTCTAATCATTCCTTAGATGTAATATGAATTGCTGTACAAGAAAAATTTATTTGTGATACTTGTCTTATTGACATATGTAGAGAATGTTGTAGAAATTAGAAAATAAAAATTTACCTAGCAAATGTTTTCATAGTTGAAGTTTTATTTGTTCGTTTAGATTTAGTTGGCAGCATATGTAATAAATTATTAGAATCTTGAGAATTAAAATTACAATTATGACTACTTGTTTCATCTGTTGGTGTTACCATCATTATTTGTTGTTGTTGTAAAAATGTTTTCTTTTTTGCTAAAGTTTTTCGTTCACGATCAAGATTTTCTTTTGCTCGAGCTAATTGTTCTTGTGCACGTTGTTTATCCAAAAAATCGTAACCATCAACCCATTGTTCAACAAATGATGTACCTTGTCGTTGTGTA
>JAJEKB010016445.1:0-16397 GCA_022393335.1 Macrotrachela quadricornifera | reverse complement strand
CACACTGACCGATTCTAGAGTGTACTCACTTTTTGAGTACACAAAAAGGATTTGTTATACGTTGCACTTTCATATACCCTTTTTGGGTTTATTGTTCTAGGTTTTTTTTACAGTGTAGCAATGTATTTTTCAACTGATTTGGATTTTATTTAATTCAAATTAGGAAGCTATTTGATAAAACCCTTCAGCACGGTCGAATCATATATTATGGCAGGTTGTCTCACGCTCAGGATAGAATTGACATGTTAGTAGCTTATATTCTAAAATGAAGAAATGAAACGTATGTGAGACGTGTTAGAATGAGTAGAGACAGAAACTATATTTCCAATTACTTGAATTGTGATATTGTTTTAATCCACACATACACGAACAGCCAGATATTTAGGAAAGCAAAGAAGGTCCTGAAGATAACCGCCCGAATTGTTTGCTTCTTCATTCGGATCTTCTATTGTGACTCGTTGCATCAGACGTATGATCGCAATTTTCAATTGGAAAAAAGCTAAATCCCGAGCTGCACAGGCTCGATGAGCCGCACCAAAAAATAAATTCGCACAAAATGGAGGTGTTATGTCTTTTTCAATAAATCGTTCGGGCACAAATTTTAACGGGTCGACATTCCAATACCGTGAATCATGCTGCAAATTCTGAACGGCAATCATAAATTGGTCACCTTTTTTTACTGGAATATCATCAATCATATCGTCACGAGTTGCCTGCCGCCAAAGCAACGACTCTATCGGTGCGAATCGGAAGACTTCCTTCATGACGCACTCAAGATAAGTCAGCGAATCCAATACTTCTAGTGTTAGTGGTGCATCGAATGTCGCAAAATGTTTTTTGAGTTCATGTTTGATCTTCAGCTGAATTTCTGGATATTTCGAAATGTAGAAGATAAACCAAGAAAATCCTGCGGCCATCGCATTGAAACTGGATATAGCTGCCACCGACAGTTCATCAAAAATTTCATCTGGAGTCAAGAATAAGTCTTTTGACGACATTGATTTTTCCTTAATCATTGCGACCAGCGACGCAATAAAACTTTCCGGCTCATTCGGTTGAGCCCACTTCTGTTGTTCTTGTCGGTTTTGTTCGTCCACAATCATCTTCAAAACATATTGTTTTGCAATGCGTCTAACTCGCTGATATTTCCAATGCATCATCACAAATAACTTGTCGAACCAAAGCGGAAAATAACTTCCAAGGATCACTGTACTCATATGGCGTGCGTAGTCGTAGAATACCTGTTGAATATCAGGTTCAGTTAAAGATGATTGCTGCGGATCGAAATCGAAAGCAGTGCGTGTCAAGATATTGATAAACAAGCGTTGAGATTGTACGACAAGATCGGTATGAATCTTTCCATCCTGAAGGAGAAAACGCTCGTAGATAAAACGATCAACACAGCCGACAATTTTATCAAGATAATGTGTAACTTTTGCTCGTCGAAACATAGGAAGAAAGAAGAGTCCGTGACGTTTCCAATCATTACCTCGCAAGGCGACGAGACTAGCCGGAAACACAAGAACAGATCGGTTAACCGAAGCATCGGGTACATCGTAGGTTTCTCTGCTTGTCAAGACATGTCGTACATGCTCGATAC
Organism: Macrotrachela quadricornifera; assembly: GCA_022393335.1. Lineage (NCBI taxonomy): Eukaryota > Metazoa > Rotifera > Eurotatoria > Philodinida > Philodinidae > Macrotrachela > Macrotrachela quadricornifera. Next base: position 14,797 of record JAJEKB010016445.1, on the reverse strand, counting down.
GCGAGAGCACCACCACATTGACAGTTCCCATCCAAAACGAAAACACGTCACCGTATTTCTCTTTGAATTCTGCAAAGACCTCGTGCAAAGCTTTTTTACCACTGAGAAGATCTGTGTGTCTCAGATTACCAAACAACCATTCAGGCTTCATACCAGGTATTTTCTTGATTCGATCATCGGTAGCGAAATAAGAGCGTTTCAAATACCAGTATATTGTCGAGAGGCAAACGAACAAAAACGCAATTGCCGTTGTGCAAAACATCCTCACTCTGTTAATCCAGGCTATAGGAAAAAATCGTATTTTTTTATCGAATGTCTTTCAAAGAATTTAGAAGCATATATTTCTTATTCAGCTCGTCGAGTTCTATCTCACCACGTATCGAAATGAAAAAAAAACTGTTTTAATTTTTCGCTTTTGGTATCTCAATTTGACACTATTTTCTTTTTCTGAGATATTTTCGAGATAAATATGCTTCTAGAAGCTAACTCATCATACATCAACAAGAAGATTGAATACTTCTGTGGGTGTTAGTGGAGACAAGTTGTAGTGCTTTTGTGGAACATACACTAGATCCTGGGTGTTAATGTGGGCGGGGTCATTTTAGGACCTTTACTGATGGTAGTATTTTGGTAGAGCTTGTGCAAAGTAGGTTTTAGTGAACATAACTCGCCAAGATGTGGGCGTTAGTAAGCGGAACTTTAGTGTAATTTGGAAAAGTTGGGTGTTTGTATAAATTACAAATACTCTTTCTTGACGATTATTTTTATAACGCTTTCACTCAGAGTGGAAGAGAGTGGATCAGTATAGACTCAGTAGGTGTGAAATCGACGTTCTATCGAATCGAAATATGTCCGAGCGAATTGCCGTTCAGAGCGAACTTAACTAATACTGCTCTCATTGTATCAGTGAAAAGAAATAGAAGCAGAAATACAAGCAAGCACATATGTTGTATAATAACCATCCATGTTTGATAATTGTCGCACCACTGATTAATGTATGCATAGAAGACAGATATATCCATATAGACTCTCTTTATTCTCGATAATGCCGAAATGAGAAAATACAGAAACCTTCAGACAAACGCACTACTTTTCCTCGTACACGCGGCAATCATTACATTACCAATCAAACTGAGAAGAATAAACAGAATTATAAAGATTCAAGTATAAACTATTTTTCTCTATGCGAAACTTGTTCAGGCGCTGTAAAAGTGACAATGTCACTCATGTTTTTTGAGCGAAAGGCTAGCAAGGCAGGTTATCTTTCTATCACCGTAATAGCTAATAATAGTAGAGTAGTCATATAGCTGGGACTAGAAGAGAAATCTTTTCTACATCCTACTTCTAGGCTTTGATAATGTATATTGTTGTTTACAAAGGTGTTTCGACTATGAGAGCACGTGTTGGTTGAGTAAAATTGTAATCCCTCATCTTAGAATATATTTGATTTTCCACAGCCAAACTGATTAAATTTCTTTGCGCTCTATGCGGGGTCTCCTATCCCTAACCATAGTTTTTTTCATGGCACTCTTGGCTGTATGAACACACAAAGAAAAATACAGAACTTCGATGTTTATCTTGATGATGAGGTGAGGTGAGGTGAGGTGAGAGAGAGCTAATCAAACATTAAACAAAATAATGTTTCGCCTGTATAAATGTACAAGAAGAAACGAAATCTCATTCAGTATTCCGTGCATCTTTAGTCCAAATAATATCAGAGAAAGGTACCTGGGACTCCAGTATTTTCTATACGTCACAGAGATCAGTTCTATTATCGACTTTGAATCGAAGCTTCCGTTCGTCTGTCGCCATATTAGTATCTTAAAAAGTTGCCGAAGCTGCTTTTGTTTAAACTACATGGGAGAAAAAACTCATTCATTTCTTTCCATCACATATTTGGAGATAATAATATTATGTCTATGACAATAATATGCGAGACAAAGTTGTGATCGCTTGTCATGCACGAAACTTCAAAGGATGCGAGATATCTTCGTTGTTCCTTGTCTGTTCGCAACAACGCAAGTACAATAGAGTTTACCATTACATTTTTCACGAGAGCAACGAGCTGTGATATGAGAGGTATCATTTGAATAGTGTAAACTAAATACAAGCCGTATAGTGGTACTTACCGTTAAATAATGTTCAACGATGATTGAAGTCAAAGAAGAATGGGCGAAACCACTAGCTAAGAATGTGAGTGAAAGCGAAAAATGAAAGAGAAATGTGAGAAGTGTGTCTTTTTATACTATTTCTACTGCTGTGATCACTGATGCATATATCGCTTTTCTTCCATCGTAACGGAAGAAAAAGCAATGATTTCGATAAAAGAGCCAACAAACAACGTATTTTTCGTGTCCTTTACCTAACGAATGCTACCTGTACTTTATGTATGAAGAGAAAAGGAGGACGTCGCATGAGTCACGTCTCTTGAATTAAAGAGACCCCTTTCTTGGAGCGTAAATGCCGGTTCAAAATTTGTAGAGTTCCAATTGCTCTTTTTCTGTTTTCTATACTATTTAAAGGGTCCTCTATCTACCTGACATATTTGAAGGATTAATACATATCTATTAGAGTCAAAGAATCTTAAAAGCCCATGTGACAAAAATCGGCCATTTATGACGATTTTTATTAGGGCGATTAATCGTGAGATTATATCCCGATAAAACCGATCAAAATGGCGATTTTTGTCGATTTTCGAAAAAACGTGGAATTGTTCCTTCGAAAATGCCCAACTATTTAAAGTGACTTCTACCCAACATGATGAAGCTTTCTAAACTACTGTAGGGGCCAATCGAATTCTCTTCCCCCCCCCCCCTATCGTATTTTTGAGTTCTTATCACTAAAGTGATTTTATTTTTTGACCTGCCATATATCGTGAGAAAGTCCAGAATACGCTGCATCCTTTGGCGTTTAGTTTGAGCATCAAATACATTTGAAATATAAAAAATGTATTAGAAAAAAAATCTAACTTTTTTTTTACTGCATGATGTTCATAATAATGTCACATACTTTATTTCAGCTTAGGTAAATGATAGAAGGTTGCATTTTTTTCAAAAGATGCGCCATGAAAAGCTCTATAAACAGAGTATGATTAGAATCATTTTCCTCTGCTCTAATGGTTCTTCCTATATTCAAAAATGAACAACCTTCGTGATAGCGTCGGTTTCTGTCATATTGAAAATGTTAAGAACACTTTTTGTTTTGCATATATCGCAACCTTAGAAAATGATAGAATATTGACTTTTGTTTTAAAGAATGTGCCGTTCAAAGCTGTACAAAAGCTGTATTAGTCTAATTTCTATAGAGTATCAGATATGTTTTCCAAACATTTTCAATATGACGGAAACTAATACTGTAATGTAGGTTGTTTTTTTTGAGTGTAAGATGGACGATTAGAAAAGCCGAAAATGATTCTAATCATACTCTGTTTATAGAGCTTTTCATGGCGCATCTTTTGAAAAAAATGCAACCTTCTATCATTTACCTAAGCTGAAATAAAGTATGTGACATTATTATGAACATCATGCAGTAAAAAAAATGTTAGATTTTTTTCTGATACATTTTTTATACTTCACGCTGTATTTGATGTTCAAACTAAACACACCAAACGATGCAGCGTATTCTAGACTTTCTCACGATATATAGCAGGTCAAAAAAAAGCACTTTAGTGATAAAAACACAAAAATAGGATAGGGGGAAAATCAATTCGCCCCCACAGTAGTAGAACTCAACACTCTAAGCATAACTGATTCTTTGGAAAAGTTTCAAAATGCTCGCATCATGCTCAGACGACCTGTGCAAAAACCGGGTTCTCAGTAAAACTGAGTTTTTTTAGGGAGCACGTCAAAATATATTCCGTTCGTTTGGTCACCATTCTTTCATTCCGCTGTTCTTTTAGTCCTTCATTCAAAGATAATTATTCGCTCTCTTTGATACTATTATTCAATCATCAAGCTATCCATTGCGCATCGAAATCACAAATATACGTAATGTATCTATATATTCTAATGTAAAAATGTTCGGATGCTCATATGTACGAGAATTTTTCTCATTTAAAAATGCAGTTGTATGGTATTTTTCTTGTGATCAGGCTCGAATGACTTGAACTACTGATATTTACTAGTTTTTATTTTATTTGCCTAAGTTATACATAGTTTAACCGGAAAACAAAAGCAAACTGTTAAACGAGAAAAATTATGAGGATTGCAACCGGCAGCATTTTTTGTTTTCGGTATCTTGAAACTTCTTGGTTTGTCTATACAAAATATATCACTGTCCATGAATATGGCATAAATGTTCATTAATGGCAGGAACATGCTGTGTATACAATGTTGTTGCTCCTTTAAGTGTGCCTTGAAAAGAGCCTGCTTTCAACTCATCACGAGAAAACATTGTGCTATGTAAAAAGGATAATAAATTATTGAATCCGATCTCTATTGATAATAAAGCGGTGTCGATGGCACATTTGGCACGCTTGCATTTATCAGCATTAACTTAGTAAGTTTGTTGTGCGTTTGAATCTGTGATTGGTAACATTGAATTTTATACACAAAAAGATCAAAGTAATTAGATTAGTTCCGTCTTCTTTAAAGATTATAATTACTTACTAGAAGTCGTGATTGCAGTGGCATTGGTAACGAAGTGCAAATTTTTTTTGATCGAGTTGGTGTATAATGCTGAAAATAGTTTAGTGTAATGTTTATCCGTTTGTGAAATTAATTAATTGTGTTTTGCCTGTACTATTGAACTATTAAAAACTGATAAATAATTATCTTCACTTCTTTTTCTTTTATCAGTTGATTCAAATGGTGCATCAGTCATATTGTTTGCAGTTTCTATAAGTGTGGACACATTATTTTCGTTCTGTAATGAAGTACGAAGTATTTATAAAATAATTTTCTGCTCAATTTACGTGACTTACTGTGCTATGCTCTCCATCATTTAAGTTGCTTGACTGATACATATTATCGTTATCAACCACTGATGCTGAATTGATATAAGTTTCATGAATGTGATCTGTTTGATTCATATTGCGATCACGATCCTAAATGATAAAAGAAGAATACAATAAAATATCATCTAATGCAAAGACCGTCATCATCACTACCTCTGTGAGCATGCGATAGTGAATATTTTATGCACGAGATAATATATCACTGGCCGTCTCTGGTTGTAGAGTACTGAGAAAGTTTTGTAATACTCGCACTTTTAACTTCATCTACGTTAATCTTTACTAATGAAAAATCATTTATTACCTCTTGTGTAACTGTTTGAATTTGTTGTGCAGCATCTTCAATTGCTCGTTCATATGATAATGCTCGTTCTTCAATAATACTCAATATTTTCGAACATGATGTTTCAGTTTTATGAATAATTTCTCTTGTATTAACACAATTAGCATTCAAACTGCTTAATTCCATTTCCATTATTGTCTCTTTTGATATTAACACACCCACCAGTTGATTTAATTTCAAAACATTCTTATCAATTCGTCCAATATTCGTTAACAGTAAATTAAGTTTGTTGTTAATTCCATCATTATTACACCCATCATTAGATGCTACTGATGGTAAATCACAAAATTCATATGGATCTTCAGATATTTCTTGAGACATAATACCTGTTGATAATAATAATAAAACAATTTTTAAAGAAGTATAAAAATGAGTAGAAGTTGAATATGAAATGTGAAATGCCTAAGAGAAGAAGAATTATGTAAATGATTGTAAAACATTTGAAATTTTTTCTACATTAAATATAGTTGTCGAGGTCAATAGTCAATTCAGAGTCATTTTTCAGGGAAACTTCACTGTTATTGTTTTTTGTAACAATTTGTGTTATATTTCTATAAGTTATTATGAATTACATTCACAAATTAAATTGCATGATTGTAGTTCATTTTGTTATGTTGACGTGCTCTGTACAAAGTCTTCAAAACGAATTAGGATAAACATTTATAACACTAATTGATATAAATTAGCACATTTTCGTCGACGTCCATCTTCGCCTATTTTACTTTTATCTAACGATAAAAATGTTGTCAATGAAAATAAAATTCAACAAAACTGGGCATCGGCGAAAATAGGATAAGCCATACAATATGAGACAAGTCTATTCTTATTCTGTACATACATTTTTTATAATGCGTCATTCATAGGATATCGTATAAATCAAATTATACTAATTCTTACTTTCTATTATGCCAAGCTATAAATGGTTGTTATTTGAAACAAAAGAAAAGTTGCCAACACAATGAATGATTTAAAAGAATTTCGTATCATGAGTAATCCACCTGGTAGAAAACCTTATTATACAACACATCCTGAATTAGTTCCAAAATTAAAAAAATTATTAAACACACATACTGGACAAGCACAAGATCGCCTAAGAGACGACGTGGTTCGTTTTAATGGCCTATCAATAATGGATTGTAATGATTATATCAAACGTCGACTATCACATCGCTATCCACACATTTATAAATTATCTAATTCAACCATACGTCGTTTATTTATACCACCAAAAAAAAATATACGAAGTCAAAAGTATTATAAAACAATTATTCCAGCGAAAATTCCGCAAAAACAAAATTCTAAATGTCAACATCATTCACATTTTCATATTACCTGTACTCAAGTTAATTATGTACAAGAATTAGCTAGTTTATATAACGATGAGTGTATTTCATTATCAGGTGATAACAAAGCCAAAATACCACTTGGAATTCCAGCAGTTAGTCGTTTCGTTAAACCAAAGAAATTCCATCTAGTCGAACAATCTCCGAATTTACTAGATCATGATTTTCCAAAACCAGGTGTAAAAATTACGCCAACATGCTATGTTCGCTTATGGCATAATCGTCGTTCATCTAGTGTCAATCCAAAACTAAAACCAGCATTGTTAACGTGGATCAAGAGATCTAAGTCATGTGGATCATCTTTGTTCAAACTATGTGCAGAAATTCATCAGGTAAACAAAGGACGAGGGACGTTTTAGGAACATTTCGGCCCAATTGAAAACTCAAGATATATTCGTATGAAACTTTAAGAAAACGTTTGCCATATTCATAGTAGTCATCCCTAAAAATTTAAGCCTGATCGGTTAAACTTTTCATGTACTTCCTCAATACGGTACCAAGCATGAAAAATAGGCAAAAATACACCTAAAAGAAAATGGTGTGGATCTTCGTTCTTCACTATTTTATTCAGACCTGAAGACATTTTTTTACGGTAACTAGCAAACACTAAGAGCTACAAAATTGCAAAGACAAGAGGGTGCGGAAAACCTGCCGTCATAACAACATGAAGTACACAGTGTGTTAAATATGGGTAAATGTACCTCTGACTAACTCTTGTAAACCTTCGTTCGTGCTATTCGATTCTGAAGCGTATGGTGTTTTTAGTATGAACAACAAATATTCAGATGTAATAGATTCCAGAAACCATTTACTACAAATAGTATAGACCAAGTCGATCCACTAGATCCCTCGATTGTTGACTTGAACTACTAGTCTTGCGGATAAAAGACGGTCATGTTCGGGTTTAAATTCCTTGTTGGAGTCAAGTGATAGCACTTCAGGATCTAAGTGCAGCGACATTATATAACTCGTGAGGACCTAAGAATACCTTTTATGTATAACACTTCTAACCCGAGGGCACCCCAATATGTAGTAATGGAGGATATAATGGCAGCCCCAAAGAATTTACTACTGCTGACATAGTCAACCGAGCAACATCTGCAGACAGACACGCAAACACATTGTCACTTTCGAGATTAAGATCCGGACTACACTCAAGAGTATAATAGAATTATTCGTGTTTGAGTATGTATGAATTCCTTTTGAGAATGTTTGGATCGATCTATATATATATCTGTTAGCGGATGACCATGGTAAATAGTGTTTTCTACCAAGCCTGATCATTTGAATTCGTAGAACTCACTCAAAAAACTTACAGGATAGTTACATATGCCCCTGTTCTGAAAAACAATGTCGATGTGTTTGTAAGTTTTTCTTCGTGACTCCGTAGAATCTAATACATCGATTTGGTGATGGAATAAAGCCAGTTCAATCTCTCAAGAAGCTGAAAAGCAGTATCACAAGATGTTTATTCATAGCTTCTGATCTGCAAATAAATTTACTGTATCACAACTTTTCTTTGAATCTGTCATTCTGACACGTCCGCAACACTACTAACGACAAGAGAAAAACGCTTCTATAAGTCCATGAGTATTTCATGCTCACAATTGCACTTATTTATCATCAATTCTTGTACATATTTCTTCTTATGAGCCTCCTTACAAGACATGACCAATAATTCTAAAAACTGCCATCGCTCAAAATATATAAATAGATTTGCACTGTTTTCTAAATGTAGTGTTGATGAACCCAACCATTTGCCTACTATAGAAATTAGTACAAATGATAATCATCTGTTCACAAAAACTCATATAATATTCTAATCATTTCACACATCACTTTTTACATAAATTAATACTTTTCGGTCTAAATCAAACGGCGGCGAAGGAATGCTTACAAGGCTTAGTTCAACGTACCTTTGTCTATATATACCATACTGTGGTACTTCATGTTGTTATGACGGCAGGTTTTTTGCACCCTTTTGTCTTTACAATTTTGTAGCTCTTAGTCTTTTCTAGTTACCCTAAAAAATTCGGCTTTAAGTCTGAATAAAATAGTGAAGAACGAAAGTTCACACCTTTTATTCTTAGGTGTTTTTTTGCCTATTTTTCATGCTTGGTACCGTATTGAAAAAGTACAGGAAAAGTTTAATCGATCAGGCTTAATTTTTTAAGGATGACTACTATGACTATGGCAAACGTTTGCTGAAATTTTCATGCGAATGTACTTTGATTTTTCAATTGGACCGAAATGTCCCTAAAACGTAGCCCATTCTTTATTTTTAACCCGGAATAAATTGCAGGGCAAAGATAAAAGGGTTCAAATAAAACAACATCAAACGAAAGAAACATCAAAGATAAAATCATTGATGTTTTTCTCGTTTGATGTTGTTCTGTTGGAATTAATTCGAATGAGAACGAAAGAAACATACAAACATTGTTTTTTGTCTTGAGTTTTTGTTAAAAGGCATGTTTTTCAATATAAGAAATCATTAATGAAATTTTGAGTTATAAAGATTGAGTGTGTGAGTCAATGTAATAGACACATAACCATCGAACGAAATAATGGTTGAATGACGACGAATCCATTGGGATTTAGTTTCACGTGCTAACAAAAACGCAAGCAGAGTAATATACCTAATGGAGCAATCCTAAAGATATAGATAAATGAGTGCCAATATCAAATTCAGACATTGTGTAATAATGAAAGATTTAGTAACTTTAAAATTGATTGCAGACCTGTGTTTTCTGTTAATGGAAATTCCTTTGATAGTCATCAAGAGCCTAGAGATAAATTTATGAGAAGTTCTAAAAAAACATACAATGAACCAGGAAAACAATAATATTCAATTTAATCTTCAATTATACCTTCATCATTGTGTTAAATCATCATACTGTGTGTCATTTATAAAATGTACAGATTCCACATGCATTCATTGTTCGCAGCATCCTGTGAGAGCAACAAAAACAGTTCAATTTCTTCGATCAAGTGGAAATTACATACCATGGCCACAAATGACATCAAGTAAAGGCCATTACGACACATTTTTACAAAGAACGCATTCAATACTTGCTAGTGAAAAGAACATTATACCAGATCAGGAATTACCATCAAGACCCACAAAACAATGTCCACTATGCAAATTACCATATATATTTTCGTCCAAAGCTGACGAAGAATCTCACATGATGTGGGTACATTACTCAAATACATCATCGAATAATAAACGAAAACATTCATCGTCTCTAGAATTAAAAATTTATATCTGAATCAAAACAACGAAACACAAAAACGCGTGAGCTTTCCCCTGAATATTATTGAGAATTTGTGTAACATGTTACTGATTGAGTTTTCTTACTTCTTAAACTATGTATAACTTATACAAATAAAATAAAAACTAGTAAATATCAGTAGTTCAAGTCATTCAAGCCTGCTCACAAGAAAAATACCATACAACTGCATTTTAAATGAGAAAAATTCTCGTACATATGAGCATCCGAATATTTTTACGTTAGAATATATAGATACATTACGTATATTTGTGATTTCGATGCGCGATGGATAGCTTGATGATTGAATAATAGTATCAAAGAGAGCGAATAATTATCTTTGAATGAAGGAATAAAAGACTAGAGAAATAACGAAGTAGAGGAACAGTGATGGAATAGTCAAGGAATATAGGAAGCTCAGAATAGCGAAACATAGGAATGAAAAAATGGCAACCAAACCAACGGAATATAATTTGACGTGCTCCCTTAATTTCGTTATCTTGCACAATAAAAAGTTGAGATTGTGATTACAGATACCACTTGCGATTTTGAACATTTTTTGTAGCGGAAACTTTTTGTTCCCGTGTTTTGTTCTTTGCGAAAAAAATGATATAAAACAGGCATTTTTCACGTTTTTCGCTCTCAAATATTTCCATGAAGACAAAACAATAAATAACGCTCGTCGATGCTGACTCGCTTAGCCCTCGACTGAATTATTAGCATAAAGTAAATCTTTTTTTCTCCTGTTGAAACAACTCGTAACAGCTTAAAATGTATTATAACCAACTAGATAACAAAATTTATTTTATATATCATAGAAACAAACAAAAATGAATATGGAAAAGACTAATATCTATCAAGAAGCATGCACTACAAAATAAAATAAGAAAAGATCAAACTAAACTGATTTTAAGAACATCAAGAATCAGAATTTCATATTTATATAGAAGATAAGTAAAATCAAGAGAAATACTGATTGTTCATAATGAAAATACATACAAATAATGAGAATAGCCTTATTATATATAAAATTTATCGAAACAACTCTGAGAAACGTTCTTGTGTATTTGTATATAGTTGATCAAGTCTTTCCATTTCGGCAACTTGAGATCTACTTGGTTTTATCAGCAAAATTTTGTAATCGAATGGTCGTAGAATAGCTAGATCGACTAAACGTTTTACACGAGATAGTGGTACATATACTGCTGCAATATCATCAGTTTCGTTCGGCAATTTCAAGTCAACAACGACTTTGTTCAATGTTTGACCTTGACTTTTATGTGTTGTAATACAATAAGCAGGTACAAGGGGTAGTGCAGATCGTTTTATTGATAATACTGTCTTTTGATTTGAATTTGGTTTCTTATCTTTTGGAAGAATATCAGCAACGTCGACTCGAAATGTTTGTTCTACTAGTGGGATTGGAATAAGTTTCGGTTCTAAACCTTCAAGCTCGCATTCAATCTTCGACTTCTTAATTTCGATCAAAGCATGTATCGGTCGACGAATATATTGTGTGTTGTTTGGAAACATTTCCGATAAATTTTCTGTTGATAATGATTCTTCATGATATACTAGCTGTCGAAAGATCCCATTAATACCATTGATAAGGCCAAGCTCAGTAGCAATATTTTGTGTCAAAATGACAGGCATTCCAGGAACAAAAGGTACTAGACCAGGTAAATGTTCTGTCTTGCTGTCCGATAATTCTAATAATTTCTTAGCCAATATCGAATTTTCGATTGGTTTACCCTTGCAAGTATCTTGAGCGACACATACCGTCGGTGAGTGACCTATTTGTGTTGCATTATGAATTGCTGCCTTGTTGTTTAATTGTGTACGAATTTCGTTTCGAAAAACGAGAATAGGAGCCTGAAAAGACGAAAATAATTTTTTTTTCATGAAAAATTAGATTTACTTTGTTCCATGGAGAATCATGTAGAGATTCAATCGATGGTTGTCCAACAATTCGTGTCTGCAATAACTCATAGTCGTCATAATTGCATTGCCCATGACGAAGCCGATCAAGTAGTTGAAAATATCGTAAATCTTCTGTACGCATCTGTTGTGTAAGTTTCACCACACAATTAATTTGAAGAATTAAAGAACGGGCAACACGTTGTTGAATTTCTTTTTCAGATGGCGCTTTACTTTGTTTTTTTCTTGATGGTGCGGAAAAATCGGTGTGTAATGGTGAATCATAGACCGGCCGGTACTGTAAGTAATCACCAAAGAAGATTACGTTTACATCACCAAATGGAACTTGGGGATCGACATGTTTGGCAGAGCAAATAATTCTATTAAGTTTCCCTAATAAAGTTAAGCCAACCATACTCATCTCATCAATTAAGAGATACTCGACAGGTCTCCATTCTTTTTCAAGTTTGGAGTCACCCGGTTTAATGGTACGTGGCTTTCCTGAGTTGCGTTGTTCACCTAAAAATGAATGAATTGTCATTCCATCAATTTCAGCTGCTGCAATTCCAGTAGGTGCAAGTTTTCGCATCATTTGCATTCTTTTTGTAACAATAAAGTATTTTGTCAGAGCACGAATCAATTGTGATTTGCCTGTTCCTCCACATCCAGGTATACACATGATGAGCTGTCCATTGTTGTCACCTGAAATATATTATTTGGTCGAATAAATAATTATCTATTTTAAAAAGTTACCTGTGCGGCATCGAGTATCGCCATCAAGATGATTTGTTATTATCAAAAATGCAGCTTTTTGTTCTTTGTTCAATGTGAATTCATCAATGATACTATTTTGCGCCGAGAAATTGTTTTTAACTATGAGAACTGGAGGGATTGATATATACTTTTCCAAATTATTTCGATCGTTATATGGATTGATTACTGTCACAACGGCATCTGTCACATCATTGAAATCCAAAATATCATCATCTTTGCCGTGTTTGCCCGAAATTAAGCTGCGTCTAACTCGATCTTTTTCTATTTTCAGCTGATCTTGCCATTTTGAATTGAGTTTAATTAAATTAGGCGTTGCAGAGACGAACGATACCATCTGTTGATTGACGACTGTATTTGTGAAGCGTAGGTTAAATTCTAAAACAATATTTATATATTTTTCTGAATAATATGAATTACAAAACAATGAACACTTACGATTCATATGATTGAACCGTCCAACTTTTTTCACTGCTTCAATAGTCTCTCGAATATACACATTTTCTGTTGAATTTTTCGTCGCATTAACTGCAGCAGTTGTATATTCGTCTACATTGCCTATTAATTGAATTAAATCGTCAATATCATCCACTGCGTATTCACCATGAGCATCTTGATTATATGGTAAAAATGCAGGATCAATCGAATCATTCTCGACCTGTGCTTCAGCAATAACTTGAAGTAAATGTTCATCACGATCTTTTTTACATTCATGTAAAAGCTGGATATTTTCTATAATCTTCCACGAATGAACAGAAATAAGATTTTTTCGAGATTCAAATGCATCTTCCCATGTTTGATTGATGTCACAAAGATCAATTACATTTCGCCACGGCACAAAAAGTGTGAGAACTGCTCGATTATATCGTTCCAGAGTATCATCACGATCTTGTCGAGGAATTTGAGGACCATAAAGAATCGGTACATGAAGTTGACTGTATTTCATCAATATATGTGTTGTTGCTTGTGGATGTTTTTCTTGAAAAGAAAAACGTTCATTACATGGTCGACCTCTTTGATTATCTTGTCCTGCTTCAGTCGTAGAGGACTTCGATAAATATTTTAAATCTGTTTGATTAATTTTTTTCTTATAAAATGTGCTAACAAAATCATATAAACATGTGTTGTTGAGGTTGTCTGAACGATATTGATAGTCAATGCGCGTATTCACAAGTATGAAATTGTTTTTATCTTCTGTCGATTGAATTTGAAAATTTTCTTCGTCGTTATTTTCATCATTAATCGTGTCATTATTACACATATCTTCATCATCAATTACATCTACATGTAAAAAAAACATATATTCTTCTTTAATCATTATCAATGAATTCTTTCATCCTTTCACATATTAATGAGAAATCATATCTGACTAGTTCAACTTCACGCTTAATACTTATTCAGAACAGTATCGAATTTAGGCTGTTCTAATCTCATCTAACAACACTTATTGGTGATACAATATATTATTGATGTTCACACTTTTTCAATCATCACTATCGCTCTTTATTTGATGGGTAAATCAACTTGTTTATTTCTTTCCCTTTGATTTTCACAGATTGTCTATATATGGAGAGTTATCGTTCTTTTCCATCATTTCTCTTTCCTTTCTTTCGCAGCATGTGTTCATGTTGTCAATTAATTATCGCTGGTCATTCATGATGTTCATCCTGTGTCTATCGCATATGACCTTTCTTCTTTTTTTCGCTTTCCTCTTTCCTTTTCTTGTTTCCCTCCCACTTCTCTCTTCTCCTTCTCTCCTCTCCTCTCCTCTCTCTCGCTCTCTCTCCCTCTTTCTCTCCTCTCTGAATGCCTATGAATAAAAAAAAAAGATTGTCACTGTATCAGAATCAGCGGAAAAATAAGTGTGTGACACAAAATAACTAAGTTTACCGTGTGATTCTAGCTGTAGATTTTGCTTCGCACGTATTTCATTCAGTTCAGTTTGTAGAAATCGTTCAGTTTGAATTAAAAAAAGACCTTGAAATTTGTGTGTTGTATAATGATCATCCCAATTCATGAGATAAGAGGCAACTTGAACACCAGACAACTCTTGTTGTGAAGCAAGTGTATTATAGTAACGTAAAACGAGTTTACGTGATTTTTCAATTACATTTTCCTTATCTAATTGATTGCTTGTATTTTGTAATGATGTAATACTTTTTTGCACAAGAGAAAATGTATCATGAAAAGATAAACTCATCTT
>JAJEKB010016444.1:0-26790 GCA_022393335.1 Macrotrachela quadricornifera | reverse complement strand
AAATATGTATTAGAAATTTATCCAAAACGAAATGATACTATCATGACATTAGCCTGTTATTCAGGTTTGATCAAAATATATTGTTTTTATGGAAGTTTATTGATATTAATTATTAGTGGAGTAAAATATATGTTGACATTGAAAAAACCATTACAATCAAGAAGTGAACAACAAAAAATTAAATAAAATTTAATTTAATTAAAATGTATTTATTTATAAGACTTTCTTTTTTTAAATCAACTTGTCAGACATATTAAAACATGACATTTTATTAAAAAATTTATTATAATAGTTCAAATTGTGTGAAAACAAAAGAAATAAAAAGAAAAATATCTCAGATTATTATCTAGTTATACATCTTGTTATATCTACTTAATGACATGCAGTGTCCGGAAATTCAATGACCAAAAGCTTTTTCGTATATCTTCGTAATTTCATTAAACTTTGCGAAGAATATTTTTTTTTAATTACAGGTGAATATACAGAGTTCTTATTTATCCGAACAATGTTCCATATTACTCTAATCGAAAATTTCGCCTTCTAATTCAAAAACTGACTAAGTCTTTTTTGTTTAATATTTTCATATGGTTAGATAGAGTTCGTCCGACTCTACAAGAATCTGAATATTGAGAAAGATTTTAAATTGTTTCAAAGAAATGTAAACAGTGTTTGTGAGAAATGTATTAGTGACCCATACTATTGAAAAAACACCTTTTCAATAATCTTTTCTTTTCTTAAAATTCGCTAATAGATACTTTGAAACGTGTCAAGATATAGTTTTGTTGATTAATCAATGATTCATCCAACGACTAGCTTGCTTGACATTGCACATCTGCATTATACGGCAAGTAGCGTTAGTTCATCGAAAATTTCATAGTGGCACAAAGATTATTTGGGTCCGAATATCACAGCTATATGTATTATTCAACAACGAAACAGATATTTGAACGGTTTAAAATTATAATGATTTAGAAAGTCGATGTTAGCGTCCATGATGAATCACTTGGACGCTAAACGGAGATTAAGATGTCTCTTCTGGTCTAACTGGCTAAGACGACTGCCCGGATAGCAGGAGATACGTGGTTCGAGTCCCGTGAAGAGCATCTTTTTCTTCGTTCTGTCACATAACATCAGTGACACTGCTTGACCCATTCGATGGCTCTCTTATGACGCTAACAGTCGAAATAATAAAAGAAAAAAAGCGTTCTGTTAATGTTACTCTGGAAATAGAAAAAATTGTTGATAAAGTTTAATGAAATAGCAAAGATATACAAAAAATCGTTTAGTCATTGAATTTTCGAACACTCTGTAGTATGAATATATTCTGTGAATAATTTTGTTTGAGATAGAACTATAGAGAAATGATTATCTCATTTTCATTCATGCGCATATGCCAAATTTATTGATTAAGGTAAACATGTAACTTTTGTTCAATATCACTGTTTAAACAATAGTTTGAACATTCAGATTCTCAAACTATTTACAAAGTGATTTGATTTTTATTTATTTATGTTGATAAAACTGGTTTAACATTTTAGAATAGATAGTTTTCCTTGTATATAGACTTGTCATGACTATCAACCATGATATATCTCAACTCATTCTCTTACATAAAGTATGTACCATTTGAAAACCGTCGATACACAAAATGCTTAGCTGCAGTTAACCGATAATGTTCGAATGGTTCATATAACATGGTCTCTCTCGATTCATTTATTCTGTATTTTTTTTATCAAATATGTGATACAAAATTCTTTGCGTGATAATATGTGTTTGAGGTATATTTTGCTCTCTGTTCTTCTAATATTCACATTCATTCGGTTATCTATTCTTGTAGAGTATATATAGAATGAGACTCATCACAAGGCTAATAACTTTCAATTAAATGAAATATTCATGTTTGTTACGATTAGTTATTTTATGCATCATAAGTGTATCGAATGATAAGTAAAAGATAATTGACATTCACTATTATAATATGAAACGTATTTTATAGATTATATATCATTTTTCTTCGTTTTTGTGTTTTATATGTCTAAAAAAACAAAGAATTTAGTGAGAAGAAACAATCGTATCACCTACCAATTTTATTTTATATTATTCTCTCATTATGATGATTTTTTTTTATCATCAAAGGCTTCCAACCAATCGTAGCTTTTATGGTTTTACATATGCTATTATAACAAAAAAAATTACATATTCTTGTATAAAACAACACACTAACATCAAGAAAATATATTATAGAATATCTTATTATTATTATTATTTCTATGTTTATATTTATTAAAATACATTTTACTAACCTTCATCATTGAAAAAATTTAAATTAGAAAGAATAATATATGGTGTTTTTATACTCTAGATGAATGATGATGATGATGAATGAGAAAGGTTTTTTTTATTGATCGCTAATTATGGCAGATAATAGCGAATCATTTAGTGCAAATAGTGCTCGATTATTAGAGCTTTTACTTAAGGTAATTTTTTGTTCGTATATTAAATTAATAAATAATTTATTAGTTTTTTTTAGGCTACTCGAACATCAAATGAAAAAGTAGCAAATCAATGGTGGGAATATTTCTATGAAAATCTTCATCCTTATCATACAAATCTAAAACAATCATTTAAAAAAAAATTTTATTTTTCTTTATTAAATCATCCAACATCTACTTTTAATGAAATCATTCAAGTACTTGCTCAACAACTTGATAATGATAATTTATCAGTAATACATTATATAGCTTATTATAATAATTTATTTATTTGTCGAAAATTAGCTCAAATAAATTGTGGTAAGAAAAATTGAATTTTCTATCAGGAATATGAGTGAGAATGAGATTTATAGACCCTCAAGATAATTTTATAAGAAAGAATTTTGTGAGAAAAAACTTTCTGTATATTTGAGTAAGGCATATTCCGGTGATGTACAATGTGCTATACATCGAAGAAAGATGTCTACAAATGGATCATTTTAATTTCAGAAGTTTTAAAAACGTTTTGTAGAGACGATAGAGCAAAGTACAGAATGCGATTGTTTCATCTCTAATTTTTTAGGAATTGCTGCCGAGGATAAAGAGTTACATGGATGATCATTTATACAAGGGAAGAAGAATTATTTATAAGTTTATGACCAAATTTTTATCTCTCTATAATTAGCATTAGCAGCTACATCATATTTTATATTTTAATCCCGTAGGAATTGTACGACAAAACTTTTTTATTTGTATTAATAGATTTTAATACAATTGGAAGTAATGGAGAAACAATATTACATATAGCAGCTCGATCTAAAGATATTGATGAAGATACTCATTATCGGGAACAAGAATCATTATTAATTTATTTATTATCAACATTAAATAATAAAAGAAAATCGTTAGTTAATATTGATAAACGTGATGATCAAGGTCGATCAGCATTACATCATGCTGTTATGACTAATCGAATATATAATGTTAAAATTTTACTTGAATATCAAGCATGTATTGCAGTAAGTCTTTTGTGTTTTTTTCTAATTACAAAAATTAAATTTTGAAATTTCTTTTCTTTTTTTTGTCTTTCTAAAAGGCAAAAGATATTCGTCAAGCAACACCATTACATTATGCATGTCGTTTTAATTTAACAAATGATATTATTCGATATTTACTTTTAAAAGCTAATGAATTAGAATTTGAATCAAATAAATTAAAATGGATGGGAGAAAATGCTTCACACAAAACATATATTCCAATTTGTTCAAAAAATGATTATATTAATGCGAAAACATGTGATGGATATAATGCTTTTTCACTTGCACGAACATATGATCATATGGAAATATTTGAAGAACTTATTAAACATATATCACAAAATGATATAAAATGGAAAGAAAAAGATAAAATTATATTTGATACTATTTATAAATCAATATTATCTGAAGATTTTAATATACTTAATTCATATCCAATATGGTTTATTATAAATGAAAGTACTGGTGAAACTATTCTTCATATTGCTTGTACATTAGGTTGTTCAAATGTCGTATTATATCTTCTTCAACGTCAATATATAAATAATTCTGAACCAAATATAATATATATACGTGAAAAACAATATGGTTTTACTCCAATTCTTTCGGCTGCATATGCTGGACAAACAAAATGTTTTGAATATATGCTTAAATTTATTCTTAAATTAATTAAAACAAATTCTAGTCTTAATACATTTGTATCTGATATATTTATTGATCGTTATGGTCGAACATTATTACATCTTTGTGTTCTTTCAAGACAATCAAATATTCTTGAAATATTATTTTTAATTATTGAATCAAATCAATTTTTATTTGTAGAATTTATTGAACCAATGATATTTAATATAGATTATAATGATGAAACACCACTTCATCTTGCTGCTCGATTAAATTTATATCATATATGTAAATTATTATTAGAATTTTCTGATAAACTAGATGAAATTCAACAACCATGTGTTTATCTTGATAAATATACTGGTGAATTAATTCGTCGAATAAATATTCATACAAATTCAATTAAATCTCTTCCATCATATATGATTTCAATGTTAACTAAATCTCATGTATACATGATTGGATATAAAAATCGTAATGGTCAATCATCATTTCATATTGCTATTTTTTATGGATATATAAATATAATGAATCTTTTTCTTGAACATGTTAATACATATGCGAAAAATTATTTATTAGAACATACAGATTCAAATATTCGAACATCATTACATATAGCTTGTCTTAAAGGTTATTATGATATAATAAAAGAATTATTTTTATTAAATATTAATGTTTATACACGTGATGCACAAGAATCAACACCATTACATTGTGTTGCTCAATGTGTTAATATAAAATATTATAATAATATTGATGTAACTATTTATATTCTTGATTTATTTTTAAATTATATTCAAAATTGTAAAAAAATTTCTTTTGATCTTTTAACAGCAATTAATGGTTTTGGTCATAATTGTCTTGAAACAGCAATACTTTCACATAATCGAATATTTGTTGAATATTTATTAAATCTTAATAATATATCATTATTTAAAAATCTTTTACGAAATTCTCAATTACATGATATACATTATCATTCTATTGATACACCATTACGAAAATTAATAAAATATATGCCAGATTTAGCTTATCGTGTACTTGATATATGTATAACGCGTATTGGTGATAAACATCAAAAACAATATAAAATAATATATGATTTTGAATTTCTCGAAGATCATTGTTACATAGAACAATGGCAAAACTATATAAATTGTCAAATAAAAAAATCAAAAAAAAATTCTTGTCCAATATTTTCTCGTAATAAACCATTAGAATTTCGAAGTAAATTTCATCATGAACCATTAATATCATATACAACAAATCCTTATATACTTGTACATAATAATGTTTTATCAGTAATGTGTAAATGTGCACAACAAATTGATTTAAAAGATCAAGATGATGGAGCTATAAATGTTCAGCATAGTTATAAATTAATGCATCATCCACTTTGTATACAATTAACAAATCTTAAATGGAAACAATTTGGTTTACCATTATTTTTAACATCATTTTTTATTTATTGTCTTTATTTAATTTTATTTACAATAACTATGTTAAGAAATAAACAACCAGAATATTTTTATCGTTTAGTTAATGCAACATTTCCACGAGGACATTCATATAATGAAAGTCAATTAGTTAGTTTTTTTTGTCTTTTATAAATAAATTTTAATTTAAATCTTTTTTTTTTAAATAGAATTGTATAGATGTTGCACAACGTCTTGTACAATTAAATATTCAAGAAGCAATGAAACAACCAACAGATCGTATACTTAAAACATTAGTTATTATACTTTTATGGATACATATATGTAAAGATGCATTATTAATTATAGGTGTACATCGTTTTTCACTTGTATGGAGAATTTATATTGAAACATTAGCAATTATTCTTAGTTTTATTTGTTTATATGATGATGATCTTTGGCAAAAACAATTACGTTTTCGTTGTCCAATACAATGGCAAATTGGATCATTTGGTATATTACTTGCTTGGACAACATTATTATCTTATTTACGTTTTATTCCAATTTTTGGTGTTTATGTTGTTATGCTTGAAGTAATTATGATTAAATTTTTATGGTTTGCTCCAGTATTAGCAATATTAATTTGTTCATTTTCATCAGCTTTTTATATGCTTTTACAAAATCAACCTGTTTTTTCTACAATTTCTTTTGCTTGGTTTAGATCAGGTTAGAAAAAATAGTTATCATATTATCTAATATTATTTATTTTATAGCATTTATGGTATTAGATACAGGTTATGAAGATCGATTTTTTGGTCCAGATAGTGAATCATATATTAGTCTTTATCCAGTTCTTTTTGTTATATTTCTTTTATTTGGTATTACAATGACAATTCTTATCAATAATCTTTTAACTGGTAAATTAGATTAAAATAAAATATATTTATATAATTGTATTTTTATTAAATAGCTTTGGCTGTTGGCGAAATAGCTGATTTATCAGCTATAGCACGTGTACGTAATGCAACAAGACGATATGAATTATTACGTGAATGGGAAATATTTCGTTTACAATTTTTATGGACACCAGCTCCACTTCATTTTCGTCATGAACATATTGAAAAAAAATGGAATCGACAATTACATATATATTCAAAACGAATATATCGATATACATTTCTTAAAACTGATGATTAAATATTTTGATTTTAACATAAAAAAAAACTAACCGACGTATTTTTTATTTTTTGTATTTGACATTATTAATTCAAGGACAAAAACAAAAAAAAAGTTTTGAAATAACATATGTCAATTTACAGTAAAGCAAGGAATCCAAGAAGTGTTATAGCAATGGTTGTCATTATTATTCTATTTACCAGAAAAGAAAAAGAAAAAAAAAGTTGCTAAAGTATGTTGTTGGTAGAAACGAGTCACTTTTTTTTTTCTTATCGTCTACATCCATCATCATCATTTGAAAAGAAAGAAGAAATGTTTTACGTACCAGTAACTGACACATATTCAAGATTACCAGTAACTTATATACCAGTTTATTCAACATCAACAGATAGATTATTAAATGAAAATTCAAAATTAAATAATGATCTATTTAAAGTTAAAAAAGAATTAGCTGATTTACGTGAAGAATTAAGTGATTTACGTTTAGAAAAAGAAACTTGTCGAATATGTTCATCAAGAAATCGATCAAATCAATGCGATACTGATTGTTCAATTTGTTATCCTCGTATTCATATACCTGAAAAACAAGAAAACTATTCTCGGGCATCATCACCAGTTCATTATTGTTCAATTTGTGATGATTATGTTATTGATCAAACATATCCTCCTCTATCTCCACGTTTATCACCTAAACCAATTTTAAAAAAGAAAAATTCAATAGAAGAAGATAAATTATCAGAATATTTATCTCGACAACTTGATTTACAACGTCTTAATCCTCGATATATACCACAAGAACGACCAATATGGATTCCTACAGCATATAAACATGATTATCCTCATCGACGATGGATTACTCGTCAATCAAATTTCTCAGAACCTTAAGAACTCTCAAAATCATTTTTGATAAAAATAAAAACAAAATGCTTTTTCAAATATTAAATAATCAAATTTAGAAAAAAAACAAACATGCAATTGCTTTTTTTCTTTCATAGATTACCTTTACCACACGAGTCTTTTTTTTACTATTGTTTCGCTTCGATGAATAGAAAGAACGCAAAAGAAGGTATATGTCTTATATAATAGAGAAGCACAACTGCTTAATCATGTTTAGAGCAGAAAAAAACAGCTACGTCCTACGCACAAGTACTCCAACACTCGTGTATGTATTTATATTTTGTATACGTATTATACAAATGTCAGTAGAAATTTTTTTATGCATGTTATCAGAAAGATTTAATAGAAAATTTAAAATAATATTTAACTAATATATTGTAAAATATTATTTTAAATATCATAAGATTAATATAATTAATTCATTTTGTTTCTTTTTTTCGAAAATAAAGATGATTGTTTTTATTTTATAGATATTTAAATAATGTCTGCTGTACAATCTTTAAAAAATAGTTTTACATATGTTGGTGTACTACTTATATTGGAAGGTTTATCATTTCTTATGTTTCCAAATTTAGCAACAAAATTATTGTTTTTTATGCCTCTTCAAACAGCAGAAGGTGTACAATTTGCAAGGGGTCTAGGTTTAGCTGTAGCTGTGATTGGATATTATTATTTTGTTGCTGGAAAATATACATTAATAGATTTTTATAGGTAAAATGTTTTAAAATGAAATCAAAATATACATGTTTTTGTTGTTACATATTCAGAGCTAGTGTAATTGCACGCGCATTTGTTCTTCCTCTTATTACTGCAATGATTTATTTCTAGTAATAAATATTTTTCTTTTGTTAAGATTAATATGTAAATATTAATTATCTGAAATTTCTATTTTAGTTCTATGCAAATTCAATTTATAGTTTTTGGTTTTCAAGATTTAGTGACTGCTCTTTGGTCATATACTTGTTTAAAAGCATATGATGCAGAACAAGCAAAGTTAAAAAAATAAATATTGTGATCAAATCGATATCATTTATAGTTTGGACTTATTCTGCTTTTTTTTACATTTAAAAACATTTTATACTGTTAATGTTACAACAAATTCATGAAGATTATTGTGATTGAAAAAGATTTTTAAAGAATAGAGTTGCTTTTTTACATATTTTTCGTTACTATAGTATAACAAAATATATCATCTTTACGTCTATTGATCTTATGATTGCTTTCTTCTCATTTGATTGTTATGCTTCATCACTATTCATTTTCATTCTCTTCTGTATAAGCGCTTAATCCTAGTCCATTCTCCCTCGTAAAGTCCCCAGTGAGTCCCCAGGGAATCTCTAAAGTACGGGGACTCCTCGGGGATTCGCTTGGTGACTCCCTGGGGAATCCTCCATTTTTAGGAATTATGGAGTAAGTTAAAAACTCCCTAGGGAGTCAGTGTACGGGGACTCCCTAGAGAGTTTCTTTTTTTAGATAGATGGATAAATAAGTAGGTTGGTAGACAGATAGATAAATAGATAGATCGATATGTAGGTAGATAGATAGATAGATAGGTAGGTACTTCAGTAGATAGATACCCAGGTCTATATTAACGGTTTGTAAGCGACGGTAAACCGGTAAAAACGGCATGTTTACGGTGATCCGACATTTTTTATTGACGACTGTTGACTAAGCACACATATACAGATACATTACGGAACATTTTACGGACCGTGTATCGTACACCATTTACGACACCGTAACGAATCACCGTTTACATGGCGTTTTTAGCGGTTTTTAATATGTATCTTATTATAAGATGTTAAAGTAAATCTAACAAGATTCTTAATACAAGATTCTTATAAAATTTGATGATTAGAATCTTGCAAGATCATATTTGATCATACACAACTAAAGCCTTTTTCATCAAACTAATATTTTGGACCACATTACTTGTCTACATTTAAAATGTATAAACTATTCAAAACATTTTAATTTTAATTATCCAACTTTACGAATAGAAGATAAAGTTCGTGTATACCTTCTACACTAATACTCATACTCACTAAATTAATTCACTAGTCACAGCAACATAGTTACCTGTGACTACAATAGTAATATGAATAGGACATTTTTTGGTTTCATCGAAATGAACGACATGGTAAATAATAATTATCATTGTCGCAAAAACTTTTTCTTCGTCGATATAATTCAGTAAAGATAAACAGGCATATGAGTGAATTGCGCTGCCATTGTACGATTGCATTTCCAACACAACAACGCTCATAACTCAGCTTCTACTCAACCGATTTGAATAATTTTTTTTTAAAATGCTGCTTAGGATCTATCCCACTTACCGTAAAACTATCCAGGTTTTTGGCTATCGTCGCTATGGAGTTTCAAGCAAGAAACGTCAAAATGAATGCATTTTGGGCCTACCCCTGGATGAAAATCACTCTTACTGTCTTCCCATTTTGAATAGATAAACATAATTTATTATAACCATTTTGTAGCTAAGACTTTCCTCTTTCTCATCATATAAATTGATCATAGCTTTGGTTTTGATTTTCTGATTAAATTCTACAAAGACTAGCTAAACATACACTGTGACCAGTTTATGTCCCGACAGATTAAATTCAGTCTACTGAAGTCAATTCTAAAGCAAATGCCGATTTTTTTCACTGCTCGGTAGAGTAAAGAGCGAGAAATTTTTTGATAAAAAACTTTTTTTCGAACCTTCTTATGGATCAGTTAAAAAACTAAAAATAAGACGGTAGGGGTACTGTTGTTCCGCTAAATGTCCCGACAGATTTTGAATTTTGTTTCTTTGATATCTCTGTAATTGTGACAGCTAATGTCCTGATTTTTTTATCTTTTTTCGCGGGCTATATGATAAATCTATGATAAAAATTTCAGCTCTTGAGCATGTACTGTTCGTCAGAAAATCGTATTTTACTCGAAAAATGTCCCGACAGATTTTTTTAAATCCAAATGTCCCGACAGATTTTTTTGGTATCCGAATGCCCCCACAGATTAAATTTTAAAAGCAAATTCAAATTTTCTTTTTCTGTTTGACAGATCTAAGAAGACGAAATGTTTTGGTAAAAATTTTTTTTCTAAGGACTTTCTAAATGAAATAAAAAACTAAAGACAAAAGGACAAGGGTGGTGGTATAGGTATCATCCGCACGTTTTCGCTCTTAAGATATGCATATATATGTGCCGATAAAATTCTGCATATGCTCGTTAGATTCTCCTTTTCAAAAGCTTTCGATTGATATATGATAACAATATAGAAACTGTCATTTCGTGATTTTTTTTGCCAAAATACTTCCAAAATGATGCATTTTATTATGTCAAAATATGTTGAAAACAATGCGTTTTTTTAAAAAACTCAATTTTTTTCTGAAATAAAAAACTGGCAGTTGGGAAAATATTTGATTTATACACAACTGATAGAGCTCTATCAAATGTACAATGCAACTTTGCTTTATCTTCACTTTTATTTTTTTCGATTTTTTTCTTCAAATCGTACAATGCCAGCGCAATTCACTCATATAAACGTAAACTTAGTGTATTATCCTACTTTTTATTTAGATGGCTGCACATCATTGCCGATTCCAGAAAACAGTTTATATGCATATTTTTCATTATCTTTATATTTAGATACTTCAAACATATAATCAACAAGATAAATATCACTCTTGAAAATTAGATTCCTAGTTTTTATTTAGGTATTACAACGATATCGTTGAAATGTGTGAATCATATATATATCTAAACTTTATATACTTTTCTTTATTTAGATAATTCAATAAAATTGTTAAACAAGTATGAATATTATACATTTAATACTTTAATTTTTATTCTTTTTTATTTAGATATTTGGGTTATATCATTGAATAGGCAAGTATGTATTCTATAGACATAATTCTTCTTTTTTTCATTTAGATATTTTAGCAATATCATCAAATAGGCAAGTATAAATTTTAAAGATCAAATTATTATTTTTTTAATTCAGATGATTGAATTATTGCGTCGAATAGATAAGTATGAGTTTTGTATATAAAATTTTTCCTTTTCTTTTCTAGATATTTTGGCAATATCGCTGGAAAACTTAGCATTAATTTTATGTATTAAATTTTTATCTTTTAGATAATTCAATAAAACCATCCAATGGGCAAGTATGTAATTTATATATAAAGCTCATATTTTTTTATTCTCTTTCTCGTAGAGAAGAGTTTTACAAACATAAATTGTCTGATTGATTGCTTGTATGTCCGCACAAGGTCAAAAAAACATTTTATTAATATTTTCTATAAAACTTAACCAAAGGGTAGTCGGGGTCGAGGAATCTGAATCTGATGTTCGTTTTTTAAAATGTTTTTGAGAATCAATTTTTCACACAAAGGATCACTTTTTTTACAAAAAAAAATTTTTTTATAAAGGTTGACCGAAGGTTAATCGTGGTCGAGAAATTCAAATCTGAAGTCAGTTGCATAAAAATTGTTTGACGATCAATTTTTTAAACAAACAACAAATTTTTAACAACAAGCATTTGTTTTTTATGAAGTTTGGTCAACGGCTGTTAATGTTCAGGAACTTGAATCTGACTTCGATTTTTTAAAATTTTATAAATGAATAGCTTGACGGTAATTTAGAAACACGATTTCTACGAGAAAGAGCAGAGCGAGTCTTCAGACGAGCGTTACTTGTTTAATTGTACTAATTCATATACAATTACTTTTTTGGTTGATCAAACGTAAATCATTAAATCAATATTGTTAGTTTGAAAACTAATTTCTTTTAGAATATTTTATCCGATTTAACTTGTTGTTTGACATGGAAAATCAGGTTATTTTTGATTTCGAACAATTTACTTATATTATTCAACCGATAATAGAAAAATATGCTATTGAAAAAAACGAACATTTAACAAAAGTTATAAAAGAATGTTATGAAGGTATTAAAGAAATAGATTTTAACGTTGACTTAAATATTGAAGAATTATTAAATAAATTAATTGAAAAAATAACACATAAAAAATTAGTTAATGAGGAATTACGTTTAGTCCATGATGTTACCAATAAAATTTTGATCAAAATTAATCAAATGGAAAAAAAAATTCATGATTTGCAAAAATCTAATAAACATTTAAAAACTCGAATGAACCTTCCCAGGTCGAACGATACGGTCTGTATACGGCCTTTACGACATCAAAACGGACCGTATAGTGACCGTGATACTGTCCGTAATATCGGGCGCAATAATACGGCCCATTTCGAATCCGTACATAGCCGTATAATAACCGTTTTGGAGCAGAATACAGCGTGCTTACGATGCCGTAAAGCTGTATCCGTGATTACAAGGCGAAACAGTTCGTTTTCGGCCGTAAAGCCACCGTTTTGTCACGATTTACGTTCCGAAAACGTATTGTAAACGACTCTGTTTTGATCGACCTGGATTGCAGAATGCTATAATTATTCATTTGATGTTATACGTTTGTTTATATTCTATTATATCAAACCGCTGTTGAAAATCATTAATGCTTATAAAAAAAATACAGTACATGGAATTTATTTCAAGAGGAAATTTCTTTTTTTAAAAAGGAAAGTGAAAAATGATGAAATTAATTCAAACGATTTACAAAAATTTATTGAACCTTTGCAAAAAAAATTAGATAAAATAAATGTCAACATTATGATTCTTCATGAAGTAGTTCGAAGTCGACACATTCAACTACATCAAACCATTTGTTCAGTTGCAGAACAGCAGGACTATATAGATATTCTAGAAAATTATGAATTTTCTGATAACTTTCTCTATCACGACTTTGTTTAACATTTATTAAATTTAGTAAAAAATCAAACATTAAAAAGATATGTAAACTAAACAAGTAACGCTCGTCTGAAGACTCGCTCAGCTCTTTCTCGTAGAAATCGTGTTTCTAAATTACCGTCAAGCTATTCATTTCTAAAATTTTAAAAAATCGAAGTCAGATTCAAGTTCCTGGACAGAAACGGTCGTTGACCAAACTTCATAAAAAACAAATGCTTTTTGTTAAAAATTTGTTGTTTGTTTAAAAAATTGATCGTCAAAAAAATTTCGAAAAACTAACATCAGATTCGAGTTCCTCGACCCCGATTACCCTTCGGTCAACCCTTATAAAAAAAATTTTTTTGTAAAAAAAGTGATTCTTTGTGTAAAAAATTGCTTCTTAAAAAAATTTTAAAAAACTAACATCAGATTCGGATTCCTCGACCTCGATTACCCTTCGGTCAACCCTTATACAAAATTTCTTTTTGCAAAAAAGTGGTCCTTTGTGTAAAAAAATGAATCCAAAAAAAATCTTAAAAAACTAATATCAGATTCGAGTTCCTCGACCCCGATTACCCTTTGGTTAAGTTTTATAGAAAATATTAGTAAAATGTTTTTTTGACCTTTTGCGGACATACAAGCAAGCAAACAAACAAACAAACAATTTATGTTTGCAAGACTCTTCTCTACGAGAAAGAGAATAAAAGGTTTTTATCATTATAATTTATATATGTTCTTCATCTCTTTATGCAAAAAAGCAAGTACGCTTTGATTGATACCTTTTCTCATGACTAATTCATAGTATATTATTATATGATAAAATCAAGTTTGTTATTCTCCACGAAGAAATATAATAGATAAGTTGTCAGACGAGTAATCTTTAATACAAATTGAATTCATCGAAGAATCAATATTGAGAAAATAAATTTGCAAGAATCTAAATGAATTTAGATAAAGAATTTTATTTAAAATTTGTATTTAGATTAAAATATATTTTCAAAAAGTTGAACAAATGGAGGCTTTTATTTATTAAAATCATTAGATCGTCAAATACAATCAAATTATTCATTATCAATTTGTCTATTTAATCAAATATATAAAACATATTCATTAATATATATTGACATTCTCGACAAAAATTATAATATTTATCAATTTAATTTATCATTTATAACAATAACAATAAATGAAAATCTTTCATCAAATACAAATTTAATTCAATTTCAAGAATTTTATCCAGATTTTCATGAAAATGTTACACTTTATTATAATTTATCATCAAAATCAAAATATTTAAATATAAATTTAAGATTTGGATTAATTCAAACAACAATACATTTATTTTATTACGAATTCCTACAAAATTGTTCTTTATTAATTATTGTTTGTGATAATATTAATTCATTTCCATAATTTTGTTGTTCTACTTAATTAAATATAAATATTATTTATTTTAATGATAGTTTATTGATAATTAAATAAAATATTTCTTATTAATTATATTAATAAAAGAATGGCTTATTTAAAAACATTTGATAATGATATTAATAAAATATTATTGTTGGTTGACTTAATTGATCATTAATTATTGATTATTTTACTGGTGAGTTAAATTTTTTTAATTTAAATATCCAATTTCCTATTTATGAAACACTTTTTATTTTAATTTCTTCTTAAATAATTATTCAATTAATAATTTTTATTCTCGATAATAAAATTGATCCACAAATATTTATTATGTTAGTTAAAAAATCTTCATCATCAAAATAATTTTATTTCAATTTCAATTTTAATTTTTATTGTTCCAACTACTTTTATTTAATTTGTATTGTTTAAAATAAAAAAAAAAATCTGATGATGATTTATTAATGAATACACGATCAACAATAAGACTTTCTGCTCGATCAATATTAAGATCAACTAACAAAAAAATTTATGAGACTTATGATTCATTTGGAGATAGTGTTTGTTTGTTCTCAAATCATTCATGTTTAATATTTTTTTTTGTCTTTGTGTATTAAATAGATAATTTTCAATCTTTTAATCATTTACGTTAATTTATGTTGACGATAGTGGAAATGAACAATTTTTTACCTTCGAGAAGATTTAAGAAAGAAAATAAATGAGAAGAAGTCTTTCATCCAAATGATTTTAACTTTGATTTTTATAAATTGAATAATTATTATAATGACATTAAATAGTTTTTGACGTACGTGTATATGGAAAATACCCTTAATTAGTCGTCCTTATGTCACATCATAAAATGTGACACAACAGTGAGAATTATCCAGCGATATGTTAAACAAAATGACATGTATTAGATGGTATTGGTCGTGATCATAATAATGATGGAAAATTAACAAGACCAACATCAGAAAATTTTTATAAATTTTTTGATGATAAAGATTTATTTAATATTTGTTTTAAATAATGATTTTGAATATTCGATTGATTTGTATTTGTTAGATGTAAATTTGTATTATATTACTATTACCAACATGAATTAATTTTGATAACACACCTTCAACAATAAATCATATTTTTGTTTCAGCTGTTTCATTTAATCAAACTTAAAAAAAAAGATATTCTTAAATAAATGTTTTTTTTTTGTATTTACTTGTCGTTGATTCTCTATAATATTCATTCGATATTGACGGTGGGAATATTGATGATTGTTCATCATTTAATTCCGAATTATGAATAAGTGGTGCCACTAAACTACCTGATTTACTTAATAATCTATGAAAAAGTAAATAATAAACAAAAAAAAGAAGTCAAAATCACAAACAGTGTTCGATCATTAATTTCTAATAGAGATAATCAACGTTGAGAATTTGTTATTCCTGAATAATTGTCATTCCACTGTGAATCATGTTCTGTTTTAAAACATTATGGACATATATTGGCCATATTTAGAGGAAGAATTAACAAATATGATCAAATAATAAAAAAAAAGAGAAAGATAAAAAAATAATAAGTTTTATTTGTATATATAAAAAACAATAACAACAATTTTAGTCTGATCGTTTTCTTTTCTTTCTTATCTGTTAATCGATCATCTTTTTTTTCTTCTAATTCAATGTTTGATGTTCTAACTGTTTCTGTTGTTTCCATATTTGATAAATAAATCTAAATCGTATTTACATTGACGCAAGATATATTTTCTAAAACAAAATTAAATTGAATAATATTTTTCTTTAGATAGAAAACAAAAAATTCATTCTTCTGATTGACATAAAAGAAAACGACTACTGCACACACACAATAATAGAAGAGAATCAAAAAAGAAAAGGAACGCATTCAAGCAGCAAAGAGAAAAAATGATGTATGTATCACATCACAACTAGAGATCAGCGGTTCCAAAAAATATCCGGAACCGACGGTTCCGGTCGGGTCCCGGTCAGTGTTGCCACCTTCTGAAGTCCAAAAAGCAGAAAACAATTTATAAATAGCAGAAAATGGCAGAAATTTCATCGTCAAAAAGCAGAAAGAAAACAGAAAGCCTATTTTTTGTCACATAAACGATTTTTAAATTTGTTCCAGTGTATTAATTAAGAAATTTTACATTGAATTCTCATCTTTATTGTACAAAATCAAGAAAATAGTGAGTCGATAAAAAATAAAGTTATACAAGATCAAGAAATAGACCTAATTAATTGGCGAATAGGATTATTGGGCACATTTTCTTTTGACTACATATTTTCCATTTGATTTAATAGCTTTTAATAAATCTTAATTTTCTGATAGATATTTACGCATCTTAGTTATGATAAGGAGAAAATTAAACGTATTTTTACTTCCGCGCTATAAGTTTTCTTCTCGTACAATTCCATTTATTATATGATAAATGTTTCAATTTTGAGAATGCTGAGTCCACATAAGCATTGTTACAGGATGGTAAAGACATATAAGAAGCATATGAACTTTTTAAAATTTGATGATTGAAGTGAGAGAAAATATAAAGATTCATAACCGGTCGGGTATGAGAATTTTTTTTACTGTTGAGTTATTCTCATTTAGAATAAGACAAGAACATCAGTAACTATTAGAAATATGTCGAGACTAAAGATTCCGTAACAGAGATGAAAGATTTTCTTTTCCCAGAATTGCCGAAATTCTATAAGATTTTTTTTGAGAATCGTTCGACTTAAATTCGTCTAGTCATATATAGAATCGAACAGACCAACGACAAAAGTGAAAGGTTCAGTTTCGGCACGGGAGTAACTAGAAGGAATCGTGTGGGGCGCTGCACCCCTGCTTCTGAAAATATTATTTTTGCTTTGGTCAAAAAATTGTGTTTTCAGGGATGCTTTGATCCTGAATCTACACGAATGAAGACTTTGCGCCTTCCTGCCTCTGAGACCAAAGTACGCTCCTGAGTATCGATCAGTCTATTTAGTTGTATGCGTGGCTAAATGAAATCAAATTAAGTAATTCTCCATAAAATTGTTTTCGATTTTGTGGGTTTTTGTAACAGAAAAGTTGTTATCCTTATTAGGCATTATTTATTCTCAATACATCTTCGGTAGTACGGTCAAAATTTTTATTATAATTATGAAAGAAAAGATCTTTCGAAAGAAAAATGTTGTTTAAAAATGTAAACAATAAAATATTTAAAAAAGCAGAAAAACGTTCAAAAAGCAGAAACAACAGAAAAAAAGCAGAAAAACCTTCAAAAAGCAGAATTTTTCTGCTAAAAGCAGAAGAGGTGGCAACTCTGATTATGTCTTTTAAAACACATACTTTTGGCAATCCCGCCAATAAATATTATTTTCATTTTTATTTTAATCCTAATAAAATTTACTGTAGCTTTCAAACATTTCTTTTCTTAATCTATGTGAGAAACTGATTTCATGTTAAACCCTCGAAAATAGCATATGATCCGAGAGAAAAAGTATTAAGTCATTTCGAAATAGAAATAGAATTTTTATTTCATTGCCATTAGATTCATAAAGGAAACAGCTGACGGCGGGGGCAGGGGAGGATTATGGGTGATTTTTTTTAAGAATCTTGTTTTTAACGAGGTATATATTTTTTGACTCCGTTGTTAATGCTGATTTCGAATATGATATTGATTGGGTTGGAAAAACAACTTTTAATGGAGAAACAAGCAAATTTTGGCGTTATTTTTAAGTAAAAATGGCATATCTCAAGAAAGTCAGCTCAAGAAGAAAATACTTAACTTTTATCAGCCCCACGTGGCGAATACAATGCCGGTGATATAAAGATTGTATCTCTATTTCGAAATGACTTGATGCCATATTATATCAGTTATTTTATTGAATTGCATTAATACTTTTAAAAAAATATAAGTCAAAGGTTTTTTTTATTATAGTTACGCATTATTTCAAACAACAACAAAATAATTCGATTAGCTACCAGCTACTTTGAAAAAAGTAATCATATCAGTAAATCCATAAATACTTGCATTGTTAAAGGAGAGAGTTTTATCTTGTAAGCCATCACTGAACCACACATTCCAATCGTCAACAAAATCCAAAGCCCTTTGGGCACCATCCTTGTTGGCGAAATAACCAAGACTTACATGAGGTTTGTAAACCTCCGAATCAGTGATGATGTTGAATCGACCATGAAATTGTCTACTCAACTGACGACGCGCTTCACAGAGTTGTTCGAACATTGATATAGAGTTCGCATCAGGACGCAAAGCTGCAACAAGTACTGTATTGTTCCACACTTTGAGTGCATCAAAACAGAAGTTTATATTCCAGTCGCGTTTGGTACATAATGATGACGATGTAGGAAACTCAAATATAGTCTGTGGTGCATCACACAATGATGCTGGTAAATTTGACAGCCAGTTTTGACTCATAGTACGATATTGTGGATCGATCTGATCTATATGTCTGCCGTTCATACCACCCCAAAGAGTGACATGATAGGTACTTGATGGTAATGCACAGAAAAGAAACTGATTAGTGAGAGAGTCAATGTTCAGATGGGTGATTCTTTCATCAAGAATTTTATAAAAGTTCGGTGTGCCGCTAGTGTTTACATTGTTGGCAAGATCGAGTATTCCAGGACGACGTTCTTCAAAACAATAGTCTCCTAGATTGTTAAAGAGTATGGAAAAGCCACGAAAAGAAGCCCAACGTACATCGAAGCCAGAAATTTTATCATTTGTAATGTGCAGCATGATGCAAGAATGACTGTTTTTCTTTCTCACTATTGTGCACAGAATTTGCTTTCTCTTATCAACATTATGACGTGTATTGTGATTCTACACTTATCTTTTAGTTGAGAAGTAATAATCATTTCAAAGTTTAAAATATGAATACAGGACGGGGTATATAAGACCACAAATCGGCCCATTGCTATTTTTTCTTCTAAACCTTATTGAATTTTATGAAAATAGAAAGAGAATATTGAGACGACCATTTTGATGCTATATGTATGGCGTTTCGGTCGATTATTGAAAGCTTACAACTATTAACAAAATTGTTCATTTTCCGTTATTTCTTCAACATATGATGTCTAGATAGTGAGATCAATTTTATAATAAACTAGATTAAATTTGAATGAGAAAATATTAGCGAGCTCTACAACTTCTTAAAAAAGATAAGTTTTCAATAGCAGAATGCTGGTGAATTCTATATCTGCCTAAAACTTATTCAACTTTGTATAGACTATACTACTAAACTCTATATTTTCCCAATATCTAATCGATATGAATACTAAACACTGGTGAACTCTACAACTTCCTATAGTTCAACTGAGATCGATATACATCATTAGCGAACTATAAATTTCGATATGAATAGTGCATTATGATGCAAAATAAAATAAAATTTTCAATTCATGAATAATCGAGATATTTTTAATGAAATCAAAGTTAGAACACTTGGTTTAGTTTTGCCTAAAAGCTCAACTTTGACTGACACACCCTTTTCCGACCCCTGTTAAAGGTGACAGTACTCTCTAAAAGTACATCTGAACCCAGGAAAGTACCGTGAAAAGTTTGGTAATGTTAGCTATTACAGCACTCTGTGGGTGAGATTTCACCCACATCCGCACACACCCTCACCTCCCACCCTACACCCATGCATTCAGATGACCATGTCAACCCTCCGTCGACCTTCCTTAGGACCTAGAGAAGCATTGTGAAAAATTTGGTGACGTTAACTTTTACCGGGATTGAGTTACAAGCGAACAGACAAACATTCTTCTTTATATATATAGATGAATCTAGTAGATGATGATTCGATGAATCATGACAATAATCAAATTGATGTAAAATCAAAGTTTGATTTTTATTTCATTATCTTTTTCTTGCTTTTGTTTTTAAATAGGTTCCTGATAATACAAAACATATTATACTCATTCAATGGAGTCAACTTGATATTGATTGTGAGGGCATACCAGGATTTATTTCTTTGAGATTTATTTCTTTTGCAGGATTTATTCCGATTTATTAACGGTATCAGGATTTCCGTGCACCCTCACTCAACTGCCATCCCCCCTCACCCTCACTCTCACTTGTGTCTTTGCCTTCACCCTCAAGATGCTGCAGAATTTATTTAAAAACGTATATGGATTTATTAAAAAATCCCAAAAAATAAATCCCGGTAGCCTACTGGGCGAGAAGAGTCCAATGGCGAACACGTAACGCATAGAGGAACAATCCTGTTAAAGATGCTTGATGCATGCTGATAAAAGTCCTGTCCAAGAGGTTTCAGGTGTGACGCGATAATTTCTGTTGCAGATAGCTTACCCACAGCGGGGGACAGTCCTGTAGAAGACGTGTTATGTACAACAGTAAAGTCGAGTGGAAGATGCACAACTTTAACCGTATTCTCTTTTCATCGGATACCTCCACTAGTTTTTATATAAAAATTCTTTTTCTCAGAACTATTTAAAACATACATAAATCGACTCAATTGTTAACTCTGATCCCGAATATGATATTAGTTTTGGATCAAACCGTAGGTTTTTAAGTAAAAGTTGAATGAGTAGGGTCCTCATATGCACTAAAACTTGTATTTCGAGACCAGTCTGTCTAGATATGTCTCAAATAACTCATGGCTGTAGAGGTTTTAGATGCATGGTTTTGTAGCTAATAAAAATGGTTATCAAATGGAAAAAATGAAACTCGACAGCTATTAATGTTAGTGAGTTATTATAAAAATACTGATATCTCTGTATATCATATGTCTATCATAGAACTATAAGGTTACCTATGACCGTAATCCCACTAGATACAAACAGAAAACCATTCTAAAACAACTCCCCCTATCCAGTTTACTAAGTTGAATACGAATGTGAAGTTACTTTCTGCGATTTCTAAGAAAAATTCTATCACTCTGGGAGTAAAGATAATGATCATCAGATCGTGTCGTATAGAGTGTGGTTCATACTAAGTTCTGTCTTCAGTTTTTCTATCCTTACAATTTAGTGGCACGAGAGATATCTTGACAAAATCTGTGTTGTAGAAAAAAAAAGTCTAGAATCTTATGCACTATGTGATAAAAGTGTGAAACACCACCTCCCAAAAGGTAGTATTGCTTCGAGTTCACGCAGTTTTTGGCTTCTGGCACTTCATTTGTCTCATATCTTACTCACTTGAACAGAATGAATTTGTAGACTAAACTGTTTTCTGTCCAATAAAGACGTTCTCAAGCTCATATATCTACACTGTTCACGAGATAAGGTTCAAGTGTTGAGTGTAGACTTAAGACAACTATTCTTTAAACAATTTAGTAAAAATCAATTTGTCGTCAATTCTTTTTACTTTTTGAAGTACATATAACATTACGATTTAAGTCCAAGGTTTTCAGATTTATTAAATACATGATTACTTGCTTTACGTGAGAGAGTCACGTGTTTAATGGCAATGGAGCTTCTTTCTATGGTGTCTCTCGTAATACATGCATCTTTTTACTCTTGATTAATCACTTTGATATAATAGTTATCACACTTCAGTGATTTTGTAGTTTTTTTTTTGTATATAAAAAGTAAATGTTACCTTCAGACATATATTCATTTTCATATATTTTGTTTTGATCGTCAAATCTAAATTTTCTTTTTCTGCAAACAAGAAAATAAATGTCTACTGCAATAGTTAGTCAAGATAATGTTGATGAAAATGTACTTCAACAACGTCGAATATCTGACGCAATAAATAATCTATGTTCTCAAGATAATGCAATAAATGAATAAGCAAAATGGCTTCATTACGACAAGGTAAATTATGATTGTGTTTGAGTTTGTTTTCATTTACAAAAAAAAGATAGATATATTATGTGTGAAAGATGTGTAAGATAAAGTCTAGTTTTCTTTTTCCGAAATCTAAAATTTTATTCGTTATTTCTTTTAACATAATATTATAAAATATGTCTGTCAATAGTACTCATGTTACCATTCAATAACGTCAAAATGTCGCACATATTAAGTTTTCCATTGTAAAATGTATATCCAAAATTTTTTTTCTCTTTAGTTAGTCAGAAATGATCGAATATCAAAGCATTTTGTAAAAGACGGTACTCAAATAGAAATAAAAGCTGATAGCATGACAGTTGCCGATTGAGACATTGTACTGGAAGAGGTTTATAACAAAAGGCATCCATTACGAGAGTTAATATTAAATTGGTTACCAACCAATGATGAACCAATTGAATTTGGCTTTATTAAATTAACAAACGCTATACGAACTCATACAACATTGACTAACTTAAAATTAAATTTGAATTCGATCTCTGTTGCTAAAAAATCATCTCTTGTACTGAAATCACTTAAAGGTAATTGTTCTATTAAATATCTACACATAGAGGCAGAAAATTTTAACTTGGAAATGGCCACTGAATTTACACAAGCATTGATGAACAATCAAACTTTACTTTCTCTCAGCATACACGCCTACGATTGTAAAGATTCGGAATATGTGTATGACGCTAATAGATATCTTCCGTAAGTCATACAAACATCAAATGACGTACTCTTCTATACAGTTTTTGTTTCTTTATGTTTTAGTGTTAATCGTCCACTTGTTCCTGAAAGTGTTAATGAATTAATGCATTCATTTCAAACAACTGTTCTTGAACGACTTAGTATTTATAAAATTGATGATAAAGATCTTCAATTGCTTGTACAATTTTTGCCAAAAACACTTATTCATCTTAATGTAGCTATGAACAGTTTTAGCGAAGATGCTATTCATATGATGTATTCGTATCTTCAATCAAATGGTACTACTCTCAAAGAATTGGTACTCGAAAATAAGCCTTCTGAAGAATACTTAAAACAACAAGGATCATCATTATTATCGACAGTTGATATATTAAATCGAGATACTTGGCAAAAAAACCTTTCCCATAATAATGAATCTATCAGAGTACAGCCGTATATGGATAGTGATGAATGGTCTACTATGTTCAATGAATTAAATATAGAAAATACATTTGGTCGTGAGATTGAATTGAACGTCCAGAGTGAATTCAATCCACACAATGTAAATTATATTGAAACTTTATTTGGTGAACAGTTTTGCTTTACAAGGTTAATCCTTAGCGGTTATTCCCCAGATGTACCAAGTACCATTGAAATATTACGAACGTTGAAAAAAAATATTTCTATCACCGAACTTCAATTAAACTTAAAGATAGAATCAGAAGTTTTTAATGAGCTTCTAAATCTTTTAGTAATCAAAAATAATATTACCTGTCTGATTCTACCGCAAATGTCAAGTATAAATGATGAACAAATTATTATGTTAGCACATGCATTAAAGACCAATACCGTTCTACAAAATTTACATTAGAAGAAAGTCAAATTAGTGATACTGGTTGCCAAGCTCTTCTGTCATCTTTACCTGATTCATTAATTCAGTTAAAAATAAAACATACACTAATTAATAGAGAAAGTGTAATTTATTTACTCGCTTTTATTAAGACTCATCCTCATTTAAAAGAAGTTTCTTTCAAACAAGAATCTCGTGGCAAACATATTACCAGTTTAAAAGAAGTAGATATCGTTTACTCAATAGTGCAAATACTCAAAATTACAGATACAAATCATTGTTTTTGTGAGATAATCTTCAATGAGACGATAAAAGAATATGTGTTAGAATCAGTAGATGGTGCTATCAGGTAATGCAATAGAGACTTAGAAGATGCCCATATACTTGAATTATGTAATGAATTGAAAAAAAATCCGAATCGTGGTTGGACACTGGATGTACGTTTAAATAATCGAATTTCGCTCATTGGATATCATTATCTGGCTGATATGTTGTCTTCTGAAATTACGATTGAGAGATTGGATGTTGATAATTTGAACGATGAAGCACGAGCAAATCTTTTCAAAGGTCTAAGCAAGAATAAAACACTGAAAACATTGTGTATAGAATCGAAATTGAATAGTAAAGATAACGAGTATATTGGACATTTCATACAATGTAACTCGACACTTAAAATGTTATATTTGGCTAATTGTGAAATCGATGATGATGGTGTCATTTCTTTGAGTAAACATTTAGCGGAAAGTAATTTAGAGACACTACACTTACATCGTAATTCAATTAGTGATCGTGGATGTTCAAGTCTTTTGTCTTCAATTCCTCCTACATTAAAGCATCTGGGAATCTCTTTTAACGAAATAACAGAATCAAGTTTGCAAACAATTCTTACTTTTCTTTCTACTAATCGAACATTGAAAAAACTTTCTATACAAGGTAATTCAGTTTCTGGAGATTTTTGGGAACCAGACATTGGTCTCAAAGCACAAGCTTCGAAGATAAATCCTATTTGCGAACTTACTTGACCATTGTTCTTGTTTACTTTTCGCATGGACAGAGCTATATCAATATGATTATATATATAACTAACTAAATCTATTCTTCTAATAAAAAAAACAAACTTTCTTCTCTAGTAACATGAATCACTAAACTGTTAATCTTTTTGATTTAATAAGTGAATCCACACTAAGTACCAGCAGCGGTACAATTAAGAGAAAAGAAAAGCATGATTAATATGAAACATTAATACCCATCAAGTTAGATTTAGTTAGTGTAGGATATTAAAGTGAATGCGATATGTGTAAAGAAAATAGTGGATTATGACCACCATTTTTTTCCATGAAGATATGAAATGCTACCTTAATACTTACAAATATTATGTTATAGATGTTATAAAACATTCAATTTATGACGTACACTTAATTAGTATTTTAACTCTTTGAGAGCGGACCTATTTTCTCATAAAAAATGAAATTATGTTGCCAAAATTAATTATATTTTGAAGCTATTAATGATCAGAACTGTTGCACTTGGACCTCATTTGAAAGATGCAACTGGTTTATTTTTAAATGAAAAAAATACATGAGAGAAAGAGATAAAAGTTTACAAACGTATGTACTACTAGATGCCATAATAATCCAGAAAAAAGTTTCAATGTAATAAATAATCAACATAAAAAGTCTTATTATAAATTAAAAGAAAAAAAAAGAAATTTTCTTTTTCAAACCAATAGAAACAATAAATTAATCATGTAACTATCTCAACTTTTTTGTCTTTCAATATGTCTTAGTAAAACCAAGAAAATTCTAGAACCGTTCTGCATTGTTATGTTGTAATCAAGACTTACAAAACTTTAACCCTTTGAGTCCTGGCTTTTCTTTTGCGAAAGTCGAAACTTTTTTAATGAAATTTTTAATAATTTGTAAACCGGGTCCAGCA
The DNA here is from genome assembly GCA_022393335.1 of Macrotrachela quadricornifera. Taxonomy (NCBI): domain Eukaryota; kingdom Metazoa; phylum Rotifera; class Eurotatoria; order Philodinida; family Philodinidae; genus Macrotrachela; species Macrotrachela quadricornifera. The sequence goes on along the minus strand of JAJEKB010016444.1, from coordinate 690 downwards.
ATAAACTGTGACATTGTTAGGGTGAACGTTATACAGTGCCACTGATGTTTCACTAGAAAATCTTCATCACCAGAATCATATGATAATTCATCTTTACAATAATTATCCCATTTAGAAGGTGTAGTGAGTGATAGGGCATCGATCGTCATAAGCTGCTACTATATATTGATATATGATAAACAAGACACGGCATCCCAGCAGAAGAGATGTCACCAATGAACAATGTTCAAAATTTTGGATTTTTTTTCAGTGTCCAAATAATAATCTAAAATATCTGTCTATAGTTTCATACATACATGTTTAATTCAACTGAGCTTACGATATCCATAGATAGAGGACGATGCGAACTACTCATAGATAATAGTAGATATACAGTAGCACTTCTTAGTATTTTTAAATAAAGTCAGTCCGAGAACTTTTTGAACACACCATATATACCGCAGAGTTATATCTGAAACAAAGTAATGCATAACTTTCGTTCTATCCATTAGTATAAAATTAAATTTTCATAATAGAAAAGTAAATAACAATATGAATCTTGTATTTTACTAAAAAAATTATTATTTATATTAATAACTCAAGTTAATTATATTCAGTTTCATATTCTTCCAATTCTTGATCATCTTCAGCTAATTCAACTTCGATTTCCCATTTACAACCATAATAATGTACAGATAAAATTTTTAATTT